>CAIGRP010074476.1:0-29336 GCA_903798385.1 Fraxinus cuspidata | reverse complement strand
GAGAAAATGAATGCTATATGATTGTATATCATTGGTGTGAAGATTGAAATATTCTTAGGATCATATTTATGGATGTTGAAGGGTTGTGGACGAAGTAGTGCGAGCCAAAACACAACAGTGGCACGTTTTCAGATTTTCGCCCGCTGTCCGCTTGCTACGTAGCTCGAGCGACAATTTTAGCGAGTCTGTCGCTCGTTGTTCGCTCTAGCAATGGTCGAGCGAGTGATACTGTCGCGAGCGACAGCGTCATCCGATTTTCCACCTTTTTCATTCCAATCTTTGGACCACAATTTTTCATTCATTAGAAATTGGTTTTAAGACACTAGTTATACACTAAAATCAAAATTCGATCCCTGTCTTTCAAAGGCTTCGCTCCACATTTCAAAGTAGCAAAGAACAAATAAACGGGTTACGTTTTGGTCGAGATTGACATGAAGTCACATTTTCCAATGCTTGGTTTTCGATTCTTAACCGATCTTTTTTCGTTTTTAAACCAATTTCCAACATAGATAATATTGAGCAATATTTGACAAAAAAAAAAATGTTAAAACCTTATTTGTTGCATTGTCATGTACAGTATAACTCGGTAATCCGAAGGTGCACTCAAAATTAATTAGATTGCTTGCAACTTTCATGCCTTAATTAATACTACATAGACAAATCTAGATCAGAAAGGGTAGAAGGAAATGTGAAAGTAAACTGAAAGATTGAGGTTTATGCCATTTCCATGAAAGGAAATGAATGTTATTTATAATTTATGCTTTTGTATATACCTTGCAGCAATGGCTAATAAGTTTTTTAGTTCAAGTGGTTTAGCGCAGTATTGTAGAAAATAAATGTTTTCAGAACAAATTCATCGCGTTGTACATGTCGCTCTTCGATGTAAAAAAGTTAAATATGATATGCACGTCTAAAGATTGTAAGATGGAATTTGTCTTAACTTAGCCTTCGTTTAGTATATTCATAAGTGATTTATAAAGAGGAATAGTAGTGAGTTCACGAACTATTTCGAAGATTTTTAGTAATATAAAATATGAATGTGTAACTTAAATTAATATTTAATTTTAACTTAAATTTATATCCAAGTGGAGACTTGCTATTTTCAAATGCATAATTAGAAAGAAACTCTACAAATTTAAGCCATAGTTTGTTATAGATTAATCTAAAGTTAAAGTAATCAATTAATTTTAATCACGCATTTCACAACTTCTAAACACAGTTGATAAACTGTTATTAAAATTTACTAATTTTTAATCAACAACAAAGAGGAGCTAAATAAGAAATTGTAGAAAAAAGACCTAAAACCTCACCTATGTTAATAAGTTGATGAGACGTGTAGATTTAGGGTGTTTGGTAGTGATTAAAATTAGATTTTTAGTGGATTGTGATATAAATTTTTAAAATGTGTGATTGAAAAGATGTGGGACCCATGAAAAATGTGGTTAATATTGATTGTTTGACTTTAATTTAGATTAAAATTCGATTTTAATCCGGCCCAAACATGCTATTTTTTTAAAACTTTCAAGTATATAGCATCGCTATTAGATGATAGTAAGATGATGATCATATACTATTTTTTTCACAGGACAAATTGTAAGTTCTAAAATACACATTTAGGGAAATTTTCACAAATGGTCCCTAATTCATTACTCCTGTGCTAACTTGATCCCCATTCTTCCAATCTTGGCATTGACTCCCTGTAACCTGTTGGTTTTGTGTGCAAATAGTCCTTTGGGACGTTTCTTCCACTCCTGTTGTCAAGTTTCTGCCTGCCTCCCAAAGTGTCCAACTAAGAAGCCAAAGTTGTCCTACCATTGTTTCCTCAAAATGCAAAAAACCCTTCTTCCTTTCGTCATAACTCAATATCAAGACTCAATTATATCTTTGTTATTTGATTGCCTTTTGTGTATTTCACATGAACCATTAATTTATATATATTCTGTTCGTATTTTGGTTGATTTCTTCTTAGATTTGTCTAGTTTCATTGTTGATGTGCTAACTTTTTATAGTTGGTAACATTTAGCCTCCTAGAAAAGGTCTTTACCGTGGTAAGTCACTCTCGTAAATAATAATATTTTTTACTCTCGAACCTATTGGGGTCATTATTATTTTTCTTTTAAATTGATGTTACCCATTACCCTATCCCTTTTCTTTCATATTTTTTGCCCTTTTCTCTCATATTTATTGCTGAAATTAGATTTTTGATTTTTTTCTAGGATTTCTTGAAAAAAAATTGATATGAAATGCAAGTTGAATTCGAAAAGCACGTATGTAAACTTGTTCGACTTTTTAAGCAAGGTAACAATTTGTGCTTATTGGGGGTGTTTACTGGGTTATTCTGTTCAATAAAATTGAGTGTTCATTCTTCGATTAATTATAGGATATATATCTTTTGCCCCTTACTGAAACACCCATATTCAAGATTGCCGAATTTCCTTGATTTAGGTTTTGCTGAAAAAATTATAATTAATGTTATTTAGTGTCATCGATATTTATGGAATTGACCTTCTGCTCACAATGAACATGATAGAAATTTCTCGCTACTGATTGTGGCGGAAGAACTATAAGTATATTTCTCTGAATGTACGACTATTGCAGATAATCTTAAGTAAGATTATCTTGCCACGTCAGTAATAGAAAATTTTTATTCTGTCCACTGTGAACAGGAAATTAGTATAACACCAATTTATGTGGTATTACTAGTGACATTAAATTACAGATTTAATTAAATAAAAGGAATTATGACTTATTTAATATGATTTATGATATGTTGACACCTAAACAGATAGTTAGATATTCTTAAAACTTTAGTGTGCTACGTGGTGGCTGGTGCACTTAATATTTGTTGATTCCAAAAATATTATTTGGTAGGATTTATGTTTATTTATAGGGTTGTGCTACAAGTATATATGGGCATCATAACGGTGTCCATAATGGACATCGACGCCCCCTCCAATAGAGGGCACTACGTGTCCATAACTCAGCGCCCCCTCCAATAGGGGGCACTATGTGTCCATTATGGTGCTCTACAATAAGAAAAATCCTATTTATATTCTCCAGTCTCTCTCTCCTCTTTCCCTTTGCCATGATTGACTAGTATCTGATTGTGAGGCACATTAATAGTTAGTTGGTTCACACCAACATACACGGTTTGGGTCTGCCAATGAGCTCCTTTCATTCCAAATAGATCAATCAATTCGGACAAAAATTTAACTACAAATTAGTGATAATAAATCGACGGTGGAAGTTTTCTGGCCTCCTTCAAATATTTTGGAGGATAACGATGATTTAAACCTAATGTACGAAAATCTCACATAATTTGGGACTGCATTAAACATTGAATCTGAAAAAGCAAATTTGCAGAAACGAGGTGAGTATGATTCTATATGTTCGAAATTTATAAATTTTAGTTTGACAATAAATTTGTGTTGATCTTGTAATTTTAGCCCATATTTGATTGAGATTAACATCAGATTTTTAACAAATTTTGATAAAAGCTGATAAAATATATGGTTGAGAAGTTGTGAATCTCAAAATAGGTGGTTAAAATAATTGTTGACTTTAAGAGGTACTAAATTATTGTTCAAGAGGTACATGAATAAATTATAGTCAACTATGGACAAAAATAAATCATTGAGAGGGATGAGCTTAAGTCCACAATGGAGTTACCTTCAAGAGTAATTCAACATTTTTGATTGAAGATTCCATGAAGTAAGTTCAGTATAATACAAATAATTTGCAATACGTGACTCGTAATAGCATTATATTATTTGTGATCACCGTTATGGTGATAATTCTAATATTTGTGATGTCAGGAAGAGTTTGCTCATAAATGAATATTCAGACGAAAATTTTCACGTGTGGGTCACACGCATTCTTGAAGGACTTACATATATATATATGAGTTATCATGAGGTCATGGCTATGATATTGGACTTCTCTAGAGACTCTTACTAGAATTAAAATAAGAACACATGACAACACAATTCGTTATAAACTGAGCCTAAATTCACAGTGTATGGCGGGCAATTGAAGTTTGGCAACATGGCATGTTCAAAGCTTAATTCATTATGACTCTCCCAAAGGAAAATTGTCATTAGTATGCGAGTTTCAAATTCAAAAGACACTCACACTTATTACATAATATAATGTTGTCACTATATATGTTAATTTTGAAAGTTTAAGTTTTATGGGGATTGTTATAACAGTATAAAGCTTTAAACTTCAAATTTTAAATTGATTTAATTTTTCAGTTTTTTCTTTATTATTATTTTAATTTTCAGATTTAAAATAAAATTTTAGAATGTAAGATATTGAATGGTATAATTTTCATGAATACAGGGTTGATATTTTTATAATAAAATGGATGATATTTTTCATTGTTTATACATACAACTTGAAAGAATACTCTCTGTATTTTATATTACATTCCTATAGTTTCGACAACTCGATATACAACTTGTTCTTTCTCTAATGACTGTGCTTATAGAATGATAACTGATTGTCAGCAATAAATGTTTGATCTAAAGCCGTGTAGAGTTGAAAGTGCATCGTCCGAAGGGAAGGTCACACGACTTTTAAATAATGATTTTCGCGATTATCTTATATCAGTATTTCTAATTGTCTTATTAATTTATTTTAAATTTATTATTTAGTTCATTTTTATTATGCAAATCACATATTTTTCTTTAACACCATATCCCCACATTAAGATGGCAAATTAATTAACGTCATTTTAGTATCACTTGAACTAATGATGGTAAGTAGTCTACATAGATACATTACTAACTTCATTAGGGCTCAAAATATCAATTTTATATGTGATAAACTTTTTAAAAAATGACCATTTTCTTCACAACTTTTTTGCGACACGACTCAATTACGGACCCCTTCCAGCCCACTGCTAATAGGCTAAACATGTCTACATCATTAGAATCATGTTATATGTACAATATTGGTTGACAAAATTTTATTTGACATCATCTATTCATCAATTTTAAAAATTGTTTACATCAGAGACTTTGATTTTGACAATACACAATTGTCAATCAATGTTGTATACTTAGCTTTATTCCCATCATTAAGGCTGAATTTCGACACAAACTTTATTGGTGGTTGTTTTCCAAAATCTTGCACTAAAAGTGCTCAACTAAACTATCCTTTAATATAACATATTGCGTAATTAATGAAGAAATTTCCATTTGATAGGTGAAAATAAAAAAAATATAATTTCGGAAAAATGAAAATGCGTTTGCCGGGAGTCGAACCCGGGTCTATTGCTTGGAAGGCAATTATCCTAACCGTTGGACTACAAACGCTTCTTTGTGAACAGCTACAACGTTATTATAGTTAAATCTATACAAAGAATAATGTAAATCTAACAATTAGTATTATTTTTTCTTATTTTAATTAATTATATTCACTTCCTCGTTTGATTTTTTTAGCGTCTAATATCACAATAAGTCACAGGTCTTAAATTTTCATATTAAAAAATCAACATCTTAAGAGGGCATACACGCTTGTACATTTTTATATTTTTTACATCAAGTAGTATTAAATTTTATCCCGCCATGTATATTCTACGAGAATATGGGTAATTTGCTTAATGATGTATACAATATCTCTCCATTTCTTACACAATTAATTAATTAGTTGCAGTAAATTACAAAGATGAATAGAAGGTTCTTGATTATGTAAACACAACAAGGTATGAAAGTATTTATCACTAAGGAAAGCTCATATACAAGAAACGACATCAACAACATTGTTAGTCCTATGTTAATCTAATTATTATCACCATATATATCTCTCTTGCTGTCTTTTCTTGACTTCTTCATGGTATTAAACTAAATCCCTTAGTACGAGATACCATTAATTAGAGGACAAAACATGAAAATTAAAGGGTTTAAAAGGGTATCTAATGTGGTTTAGATCCTTAGTTGAGTTGCATAAGAAGACAAATGAGCATCTTTTTTATTGTTATGCTATACATTTAATTCAATGCGTTGGTTTATGCTTTTCATCACATTTTTATGTGTAATTCATAGTTTAAGTCGAAGTGATTTCTGACTTAAAAATGCTTTTAAATAAGTATATTTAGATTTTCTCACATCTCCTTGTCTTCTCTCTAGAGAAACCGTCTTCACCACAAATTCCTTTATTAGGAAATTAGGACAACTTCATATAATGACGCGAATATCCAATATAAGTGCACAAGCCAGCCATTCTTGGACACGAGTTGGAGAAGTAGAATCATCCTACGCTCCACATATATAATAACTCCCCAAGATAGAGAGGGAGAAAGGTTGGGGAGAAATACACAATTCTCACCTAGTTTTGTGTAGTAACTAACCTTTAAGGCCCATCACTTATCATAAATTTCCATTTTTCAGTTGCAAAAATGTGTGCAGCATTTTCATATGCATTTAAGCCTTCTATCAGATCGGGTGATGGAAAATTCTTGATTCATAGAAATAGAAGAATATCTGCAAGAGCTGAAATGGTTATTGCTGTTCCTAAGAGAAACAACGAGTCCTTCCGTCCGGAGTTATCCATTCGAGGAACCGATAAGATCGTACTCGAAATTGTCCGAAGACAATCACAATCCAATGGTTTGGCTACACATGATATTTGTAGGAAACCGAGTTTCCATCCTATATTTCTTGAAGACGCATATGATCAATGCAAGAACATATGTGAAGAGTATGCAAAAACTTTCTACTTAGGTTCATCTTCAAATCCCAGCTTTTTGCTTTATTTTTTATTTGTGGGGGTGTGGGGATGGGGTGCAGACCCTAGAAATAATTTGAATTTCTACTTAAGTAGTTTGAAAAAGCTTATAAGTAGCTTATGATGCAGGAACACTTTTGATGACAGAAGAGAGAAGAAAAGCAATATGGGCTATTTATGGTAAGTGGCAAATTATTTAATTGTTACTTTGTTTTTGCTCAACTTTTTCTATCACAGTTCAATAGAAATGCTTCTCTGCAGTCTGGTGCAGGAGAACTGATGAATTGGTTGATGGCCCGAATGCGGTGTATATGAGTTCTTCTGTTCTCGATAGGTGGGATGAGAGACTCGAAGACATATTCGAGGGACGTCCCTATGACATGCTTGATGCTGCACTCACGGACACCTTGTACAAGTTCCCATTAGACATCAAGGTAGGTAAAACAAGCTTAATCAACCTTATTTTTCACGAATTTCAAGTACTAATCAAATGTTCTCTTAACAGCCCTTTAAGGACATGATTGAGGGTATGAGAATGGATATAAGGAAAAATCGATACGCGAATTTCGAGGAACTCTATCAGTACTGCTACTATGTGGCTGGAACGGTTGGCCTAATGAGCGTTCCAATAATGGGAATTGCACCAGAATCATCCGTTTCTACTCAAAGCATTTATAATGCAGCACTCTCTCTAGGCATTGGCAATCAACTAACAAACATTCTTAGAGATGTTGGAGAAGAGTGAGTATCCATGTCAAAATGATTCGTGTAGTCAACTCTATGATATTAGTCTTATTTCTTGTCGTGTTTTGTGTTCTTGCAGTGCATCGAGAGGGAGAGTTTATCTTCCGCAAGACGATCTTGCGAAGTATGGATTGAGCGATAAGGATGTCTTCTCAAGAAAGGTGACAGATGGCTGGAGAGAATTCATGAAAGAGCAGATCAGTAGGGCAAGGTTCTACTTCAACCAGGCTGAAGAGGGAGCTTCTCAGCTTGCCAAGGCTAGTCGGTGGCCGGTAATGTTTCATTACATGCATATTAATATCAGTACAAATGCATTGTGAGGAGAGTGTGAATTGCATCTTTTGCATAGGAGACAAATCAATAGAAATCCGATCAAAAAATAAATAAATCAATAGAAATCTCAAGAAAACCAGAAAAAATCAATAACGGACCCAAATAAAAAAAAAAGAGTAACACAAGAAGACTAGCATCGTATGATTTCTAGTTTACTTGTAATGAGACATGGTTTGGCAAATCACGGTCACGTAGGACAACCCAAATCCTACTAATGAATCGAAAGTTGGATCTTTATCTATATTACATCCCACCAAATATCTCTATTTATCCTCCTAATCAGAGGCATGGTTTCAAACTAAGAATTGTACCATGCTAATGTGCCTTGGACAATCCAAATCTCACATCAGCACCAGCACAATAAACCCTCCGATTAACGATGCACTATATCTACATAGTACATGTACATATGTTAGACCCAATGAAGTACAATCATATTATACACTTATCCTCTCGACTGCGAATCAACCTTCAAGAAATTTTAAGTGTACTTTGAGTTGAAGTGTATACTTGGTATAAGTCATTCTAATATTCCTACATATATACAAGAATATTTATGAGGCCAATTTTAGATTGATACACTTACGCTTAAGGCAGCCACTATAGTCTTCAGTCTTGTTCGTAATGAAAATGTGCATATAACTCCACAATAACAATGTATGCTCACTCGCAATTTTGTTTTGATTAATATTATCTGTCGTGATTGAGATTAAGACTTCACTAATTAATGCTAATGTGCTTGTAATTTTCAGGTGTGGTCATCGTTAATGTTGTATAGGATGATACTGGATGCCATTGAGAAGAACGACTACGATAATTTAACAAAGAGAGCATATGTCGGGAGGACTAAGAAACTCGTGACATTACCAGTAGCTTATACCAGAGCCCTACAACACCCACTCTGGTTTAAGTTCAATACCAAATGTGTATAAAATTATTGCAACTTGTAATTCTTTACAGTGTAAAGTCACAATAATCAGTCTCTTTACTCAGTTTCATAAAATGAACAACCTCCGGGAATGGGCATTTCCCTTTTCTTTTGGCATGCCAGGCTAGGCTTGGGTGGATGATGCTACTTGGCCCGGGATAAAGGCCCCACTTGGTGTCCCTGGTTTGACCCGGGATTTTATCCCGGGTCATATAGCTTGTTTGTTCAATCCTGCATGGTCTGTCAAGAAAAGGCTGGCCTGGGGAATGAACTGTTTCTCGACAATTTTTTTTTTATTTTTCCAACTTTTTAGCAATTGCACTTGCTAGCTTACATGGGTTGCAGACCTCTGTAGTCGAGTCTAGCACTCGACAATAGAGCTGGTCGGTGTCACAGCCTTGACCTGTTTTGACACCTCTAATTAGAAGAATGTTTAGCAATAATACTAGGATTAAAAAATGACACTGTGAAGTACCAAAAACAAATCATGATAATCAAGAAATGTTATACCTAGTATTTAGCAAATTCTTTTTTGATAGGTAGTATTTAGCAAATTCTTAACCTGAAATTAGTAGAAAGTATTCATTAATTCCAAATCAATATCAGCAGATCTCAAAATTAACAAAAATTTGACCAATCCAAATCTAGATAAATGTAATTTTCTTCAATAACCGGTTGTGTGACAAGTACAAGCCCAGGTTGATGAGAATTATGAAGATAAAAAGAATTATTTGTATCATCAAAATTGTTGATTGCAAGGTTGGCTGAGTTTTGGCTTTCATCTTTCCACGCCATGCGTATTAGCAAGAAGGAAATGGGTAATTTCTTGTATGTGAGGAGAAAAAAAGAAAATGTTCAAGGTCATGATTGCTTTAACACCATGAAAAAGTTAATGAATTTATGTATTTCCAATAGCCTGTCTAAATCCTTTACAATATGTGTGCTTATTTACATGCCTAAATAATTGACAATGAATGAGGAAGTAAATCATGGTTGATTGTCCAAGTTAGTAGAATATCCAAGATTTTATGCAATCGTTGATTCAGCCCACTGTTTGTTTGGCATTATTTCAACAAAAAAATGAGTTTTTTGACCCTTTTTTTTCAAAATTGTGGGTCCCAAGTGAGAGAAATAGGTCAAAAATGGCGGCTGGACCCCCCTCACCCACCTCAACGGTCATAATTTCACTAATAATGCCAAACAAATAGGGGCTTAATATTCCTTAACACTACTCATGGAAACCATCAACCTTTATAAATAGTTACGTGTCTTGACCATAACCTCTTATTTAACAATTACCTCCAATTCAAATGCATGTTTAATGTAGATTTTTGGCAAATAAATACGTCTTCTCCAACTTTTAGTCGTTGCCACCACCTAGCCCCACATTGTGTTCGCGTCTCTAATCAAACTTCGTTTGGCGCCCCCAAAACCTGTACCAACATTCCCTTTGGGAGAATTTCAAATTCTCCATAAAAGCACTACCAAGCCTCCGTTTGACCTTCTTAATTTAATTTAATTTATTTCTCATACTAATTTTCAATCACACGTTCACACAATAAAATATTCTATACGTAAACCTAAATTTTTTTTCCTACTTTTTAATTACACAATCTTCAAAAAATACTACTAAAAACAGTAGTTTTTAAATTTTAAGGAGGTCAAACAGGAGGCTAAAATTTTGTGGATTAAGGTATGAATCTCTCATTATGTGCGAGGCGGGTCCAAGAACCTTTATGCATGATCATTACTTTATGTAATAGGAAATGACAACTTAATAGTTAATATTGGTTGGTTTAGGAGTATAACCACTATCAACTTTGCGGGAATTTTTTTCAAACTTGATCCGCATTTGCTCTAGACGATCATTGTCTTATTTAGAGCGTGTTTGAGCCCAAATTTTTTCTTATGAATGCATTTTGAATTAATAGATTGATGGAAAATGAGTTATTGAAAAATAAGAAAAAGTTTTAGGTTTGCGTCTAATATTATGTTATTGAAGAATGCGTGGTTGAAAAGAAAAAAGAGAAAATTGAATTTTTGAAATAAATGAGAATCAGATAAGGGCTTACGGATTACATTTCTCTCACTAATTGAATCGCAAAATATTGGCTATTTTTGGAATTCTACACCTATTTGGTAATCTCAACTCATTATTTGAGGGGCAAGATGGGTATGTAGTTAAAGAACTAAACCATTGGCACAGTTAGCAAGCCGACTTCAGAACCACATTTTAATTTGAAAATAAAATAAATTCTTTTCATTTGATTTCCAAACACAACTTTAAAAAAATATATATATATAAGCAAGACCGCGTTGGATTAAACCACTAACTTTAAGATGTAAGTTACTATGTCGACTCAATGATTGGGAATGTGCAAAGAGAAATTCTAGAAGAACATAATGGTTGACACAAAGGTTGACATAATTGTCAAATAACGGCTCCCAATTGGGGGGCGCGATGTCAAATAATATGTCAACCATTATGTTTCTTTAGCATTTCTTATGTGCAAATCATACGTCTCTTTGGATCAGGTCCAGTTTGGGTTCCATTAAAAATACGGAAAAATTGGGGATTGCATATGAAATATATTATATTTTCATTATTATGTTAAAAATTTTAAAATACGGAATTCTTTTTAAAAAACCAAAACTACTGACAACCAAACTTTCCTCGTATAACATAAAATAACTGACATTTTCTTAAATGGGCTGAAGAATTGGAGATCATTTAATAGCCTCCTTCCATTGCGGGAATTCAAATTGAAATGGAAATCGACTTCATACGACTCTGAATCGATGATATTTCATCAAACTTAACTACCATCTGTCGAATTTGAGAAATTTCGATCAAACATTTTTCTACAGTCTGCCAGTAATAGAAGTTATTATTCGTTGTATATGATGATTTTATATTTCGACAATGATATTACAAATTTTTTAATGTATAGTTAATATGCCGTTTGTGTTTTATTATTGTTTTTCCACATAGTCTAATCAACAAAATTAATTATCTTTATGTTTTCTCAGACTGCATAATTTACAAATTAGTTTATATTACAACATTCGTCATAGCCAATTGTTGAAATATGTTTGGTTTTTATTGATAAAAACACACTTTTCCTGGACTGTGCATTATTTTGTTTGAAATTAATCTAATTCAGATTTTTTTGTTATTCTTCTCAATTGAAATTACACAATTCTTGCAGAATATGAATGTTAGATTATTATATCTCACATTTTGCAGTTAACAAATTTGATTTGATTTTTGTCACAACATTCTCCCGTCTTATGCTAACTTTTGTTCTTTACTTCTTTATGTGCATATTACACATTTCTCTCGGCCGACCATCATTTTTCATTGACTTTTATTCGTTTGCTCCATAGTTTGAATCTTATCTATTATTCGTTGCTCATATTTCAATTCATCATGCATCAATCTTACAAATGGTCCACCTAATCCGAGTTGTCTATAATTCAATTTATTCCATGTATGTAATATCACGTGACATCAAACTTTTGTGATTTTTGAAAATGACAGATTAAAAAAAAAAAATTCTTAACAATCTTCTTGTCTAGGCGAATATATATTATTTATAACAAGCCAAACTTCATGAAGCTACGACAATGGCTTCACTCTGCCTTCAATGATTTTGCAACGTCAATAACAAACCGGTATTTAACATCAAATATCGCAAGGTGATCCATCGCAGTATTGATATAATCAATGGGAGTGATCTCCACCTGGTAATATGTTGTGATAACCATAACTGAGTGGGTGCTTTTTTGCTTGAGATTCAGCTATTTGGTCCATTTTTTGTATCTTCCATTTGAGAGAAAAGTTAGAGATTAGTGGGGGAATAGCAAAAGCCCACTATATAACAACCAACAATTTATTTTCAATGTCTTACATGCTTGTTGTGATTTGAGGTTGAAGGTGAGTCATTTGTGTGATGATTTGAGATTTTTTTGTATTATGTGATTCGGGGATTTTGGTTTTGTTTAGAAATGATACACAGAAAACTGAATGAAGAAAATCGCTTCTTGAAATATCAACTACAAATCTCGCGAAATGGGTGATGAATGTGAGCGGTGTTTGTGATAATATGGGATTTTCTTGAATCTAAGATTCGAGGTTTTGATTTTTTACGAAAATGGTTCACAAGAAATTGGAGTTGAGTGATCTTTGAGATAAGTTGGGACTTTCTCGAATCTAAAATTTGGGGTTTTATATTTTACGAAAATGGTTCACAATAAATTGAGGTTTTTGAGGTAAGGGCTGTAATTATGGGATTTCTTCATTTATTTTGTAGTAAATAGGGCATGTTTGATGGGTTGGTATGTGATGTTCAATAAGCTATTAAATGTGTTAGAAGTGATTTTTTTTTTTTTTTCATTTTTTACTTTAAAAAATGCAGTATACATGGCAAAAAAAAAAAAAAATTATGTAAGTAGAATATGATATATTATGAAAATACAGTTACTACTACATGTCTACATGTAATTTCCTCTTAAAAATAGGTTTTGGGAAAAAAAAATTAGTATTTTGAAATAGATGTTTTGGATAACGTGAGATTAAAAACTAAGAAAAAAATTTAGATTTTGAATAATATGTAGTTGAAAATAAGAAAGAAAAATGTATTTTCACAAAAATGGAGCCCAAACAGGGGCTAGATAAAAAATAGTTTTTTAATAAATTTTGATAAAAATTGATGGAATGTCTAGTTGAAAGTTGTGAATCTAAGTTAAATTTAACCGTTGACTTTGACTTAAATTAAAATCAAAATTTTAAACTAAACAAATCATGGGATATATTTAGGACCTATTTGTATCCATTTTTTCCCTAAAAATTCATTTTGGAATAGTAGATTGATAGAAAATATATGATTTAAAAAAATATTTGAATTTGCGTGTAATATTATTTTATAAATTTTGTATTTAAAAAAAAGTGAGAAAATATATTTTAAAAATGACGGGGATCATGGCATACTTATTTATTTTTAGTTAGATACTTATGTACTATGACATATTTTATATTGCATAATTTATCCTCCTTCTATCGTCTTGGTATCGAACTGGTCCTCTCTCCTTAATTAAAAACGAGCAATATATCATCCAACTTTCATTACACTGCACTTAGTTAATCCAAATATCTCCTAAATCTGTCACATTTGACTCTCGTATACAACTCCGGAAGATGATGATAATCAACTTGCTGGTGACAACATTTGGATAGTTTTCCTATTAGAACATAATGGTTGAATCTTAACAAATAACTTAGTATCATTGTGATGTATTTAGCCCCTGCTTGATGGAAATTAAAATTCATATTTTTAATTTAAGTTAAAGTTTGAAGTTAATTTTAATCACATATTTTATGAGATTCATATTTTTTTATTTACACATTTCATCAATTTTTATCAAAATTTACTGAAATTTTAATTTTAATTTCAATTTCTAGAGAGTTAATTTTTGGGGAGATGAGAATCGAACTAATTATTTCATTGGTCACTGTACTTTACACAACGTCGCGACTTATCCACTAAACTTTACGATGCTTCCCAGTAGCCACTGAATTTAGGTTCGTCTCACTAAAATGGCCACTGGATGATGTCGTTCGTGATTTTTTTCACGTGGAGGATAGAAAGTTGAGTTGATTGTTAAAATTGGACAATTGTTAAGTGAATGCGCACATGGATGAGAAATCATCCAAACAATGTGAAATTAAACTTGCATGAAACGAATACACTTCCATACCAACGAAGAAAATGTCAGACCGATCAAAGAAAGCCCATATCGCAAAGCTAAACCCTAAACCCCAAATCAATTTAATCCCTTTTCTGCAAATTGAGCCCAAAATTTGTCATGAAGCTCAAAACACGAGGATGATGAACCACAACACAAATCTCAACCCCAAACCGTACCCCTAACACCCAAATCAATTTGAATTATTCTGTTTGTTGAACCCACAATCCAATGGAAATTAAAGAAACTCTAGTCGTAGCCCGTCCCAGAACAATTTCATTTGCAAAATGTGTTTACATCTTCGATTTCAAAATCCCATAATCACGACACGAAGAACCCTAAACCCGAAATCCAATTGAAAATTTCAATTCGATTGAGGTTGTGGTAGGTATATCACAACACAAATATTAAACTCAAATCGTAATCCCCAAATCAATTTCAAACACAAACACCCAAATCATTTTCGAACCTCTATTGTTAGCCTTCCAAAAATCTTACATACAAGTTGCAAGTTGTTGTATTGTATTACAAAAAGCATGCACATGAATGATGGTTCCACATTCTCTCTCAAGGGAAGTTGTTTTGATTTCATTTCATTTTACGTTCACGCCACGAGTTGTTTTAATTTAGCTGTGTTTGGATGATTTGTCATCTACATGTGCGATATGTGGCCATTTTAAAAGACAAATCAGCTCTCCGTCTTCCATGTGGACACATTCACGGATGGAATCCAACCAATGGCCATTTTGGTGAATCGGAGATAAGTTCAATGGCCATTGGAAAGTATCGTAAAGTTCAGTGGGTAAGTCGTAAGGATGAGTAAAGTACAGTGGCCAATGAAACAATTAACTCATGAGAATCTCCAATAATAGAATGCGCCAGCAAAGCTATACGTAAGACGTACGGAGACCTTAGATCGTTTATTAAGCAGAGACGCAAAATGAACTGAGGTACATAATGCGTTTAGTGTATACACGCCGATAGAAAAGCTTTTGACCTTTTTAGAGAGAGAAATTGAAAAGCCAAACAAAACAATATTTTTGCCTCCTCTATAGCGCACCTCAAATTTAGGGTTTCTTCTTCAATTTTATTTGTATGTACCTCCTTCTTCATGTTTTTGTGGATTTTTGTTAGACGTTTGTAAATGATACCGATTTATCAAGTTACTTTTTTTTTCTCTATTTGTTTTGGATTTGGGTTTTCAAAAAGGATTGCATTCTGCATTTTAAGCAGTTACTAAATTATTTGTTGCTTTATTTGCATATATATTTTGCTTGTGTAGATATCTGTGGGTGGAAAAGTGTAGATCGGAATTGGCCTTTTATGTTTATGTTTATATATTCGCTAATGGTTTAGCTTTTCTGCATTTTGATATGTTTTGATCAGGGTTTTTGACGTGAGGATCTGCGGAAATATAAAATTGGGATTTTTTCTAAAGGTTTGATGGTGTCGAAAATTTTGGGATTTTCATTGGAATCCCGGTGCTGAAAAGGATTTTTGAATAGGAAACTGAGGGTTTTTAGGTTATTTCTTTTTCCTGGGCAGGGAAGAATTGTCGGATTTTCGATATAAAAGAGAAAAGGGCTGAATTGTGATTTTGTTGAGTATGCCAACATCTTGGGCTGATTCAGTTGAGAATGCAGCACCCGGGGGTGTTGTAGGGACATCATCCACCCATTCCCGTGGAGGTCGATCAGCTTACGTTCCCCCACATCTTAGAAATAGGCCGCCTTCGTCAGACCCACCAACAGCTCCCCTTTCCTATGCAACTGCTGCTTTGGGCAATGATCGCTTGGGATACGGTGGTGTGTTTGCTGGGGGTAGTCGTTCCAGTGGTTCTAGGGGTGGTGGTGGCCGCATTGGTGGTGGTTGGAACAACAGAAGTGTTGGATGGGATCGGGGGAGGGAAAGAGAGGTAAATCCTTTTGGAGATGATGATGATACAGAACTGGCATTTGGTGAGCAAGAGAATACAGGGATCAATTTTGATGCTTATGAGGATATCCCTGTGGAGACTAGTGGGGAAAATGTTCCTCCTCCCGTGACAACATTTGCAGATATAGATTTAGGCGAAGCATTGAACCAGAATATTAGGAGATGCAAGTATGTGAAGCCAACACCTGTGCAGCGGCATGCAATACCAATCTCAATCGCTGGCCGAGATCTGATGGCTTGTGCCCAGACTGGTTCAGGGAAGACAGCTGCTTTTTGCTTCCCCATAATTAGTGGAATCATTAGGGGTGACCAGTTTGCTCAGAGACCGCCACGCATGCCACGTGTGGCATTTCCACAGGCTCTCATTCTTTCACCGACAAGGGAGCTTTCATGTCAAGTGTGTTTATAAGTTTAACTATTTCTGACCGTATGCTGTATCCTTTGTTTGGTAGCTTAATTTTGTTGTACTGGAAATTAAACTTTGCTTCTTGACATGCAGATTCATGACGAAGCTAAAAAATTTGCATATCAAACTGGTGTTAGGGTAGTTGTTGCTTATGGTGGCGCTTCCATTAATCAACAGGTCTTTTTCCTTCTCCGATTACATGTGAACTGGGATTTATTACCTTTTTTTGTTATTTCTTTCCTGGTTCAATATGTATGGCATACTTTTTATGTGTTCTGCATGCATTTTGTAATGAATCTGAACTTCAATCTCTGTTTGGATTTACGTTCTCACGTGATGTCTCAATTTTCTAGGTGTCGTTAAGCCAATATTTCTGTGTTGCTTTCTCAATAACTTAACCTACTCTTAAGAAATGGAGCTTTTCTTGTAATTTTCTGATTTTGATAAAATTATATTTGGAGAAAATGTTACTGAAAAATTAATTTTTAAGGGTCCATTCTCTGTACATCATGTTAAATCTGCGATATGCTCCATTTCACATGCTAACTATTCTCCACCTGATTAACTGCTTCATTTCACCTTTGTTCTTGAGTAAGTATGATTTATTTGACTCAGTTGCTACCTTTACATAGTGTTACTGGTATTCCTTTCTTGGTAATTGCTGTTAACTCGTGCTTTTATTTTACAACATGGCATTCAACATGCTCCTAATTTGTTATTTTATACTATGGTTGATGACTTCCGGACAGCTTCGAGATCTTGAGAGAGGTGTGGATATACTTGTTGCAACTCCTGGACGCTTGGTTGATTTGCTGGAAAGAGCAAGAGTCTCATTGCAAATGATTAGATATTTAGCCCTAGATGAGGCAGATAGAATGTTAGACATGGGTTTTGAACCTCAAATAAGGAAAATTGTGCAACAAATGGACATGCCGCCTCCTGGTATGAGACAGACAATGCTGTTTAGTGCCACTTTCCCGAAAGAGATACAGGTCTGTTCTGCTAAAGGCATCAACACCAAGATATGTTTAAATCTATTTCCTCAAGCTTATGACTAGATCTCATGGCCATGGCCTCATGCGAATATACTTTCTCTTTTGCATTCAAGTGTGATATAGGCACTGAAGGGGTTTATATACTAGAATCCAAGCGTATATACTAGAAAATTAATACCTGAAATTGCTTGTCGGTTGCCAAATATTCACATATTCATGGTGCTGTTAGACTTTGTGCTTCAGCATTTTGATTGTGTTGTGCAATCACACAAACTCAAGAGTATTCTTGAGGATTACAGCCCATCAAAATATGCTATATTCCTTTGCGTACAAGTGTATTAGGTGCAGCATAGTGCTGTTCAGTTGCACTCTGATGCAGGTCAGATACACAATTACACGTTGCTGTCTCAAATTAGTTAAGAAAAAAAATTTAGATTTTCTCCTACTTCAAATTTAGAAACCGGATAAGGTACATGCTTGTTCTTTTAATTATTACAGTTTTCTGATCTTATGAAACTTTTGGCTGACATGCAGAGGCTGGCTGCAGATTTTCTATCAGGTTACATCTTTTTGGCTGTTGGAAGAGTTGGTTCTAGTACTGATTTGATTGTCCAAAGAGTTGAATTTGTTCATGAGAGTGATAAAAGAAGTCATTTAATGGACCTCCTTCATGCACAAAAGGCAAATGGTGTCCATGGCAAGGTAAGGTTTGTTTTTTTTTTGAGTTGGGGCATTTCCATATAAAGCTTAGCAAGTTCCTTTTCCGCTTGCCCTCATTTTTAGTACTACAGTCTAAGAAGCACGGATATGGATACACTGATACGACTTTTTTTGAAAAAATTAGGATACGCTGATACGTTTGATAGAATTCAATATAATTTCATTAATATAAAAAAATATTAATACAAAAGCATGATAATAAAAATAAAATAAAATATTAAAGCACATTGTTAGAACAGTTTTACATATATTAAATCATTATCAATTTTCAATAATTGAATTAATGTAACACAATTTTACATGTATTATTTAATATTAGTCATCCATTTTCAATAATAAAAATATATTTGTTAATTATAACACGATTTCACATGTATGATTAATAATATTGTGCATTTTCAATAAAAAGTTTGGTTGTTAAATTTAGAACTCCAATTGTGTATTTTCAATAAATATTATTGATAGTCAATAAGTTAGTAAAAAATAATTTAAAAAATACTTATCGAAAATCATACAAAAATATAAAATATTTAAAAAATACGTATCAGAAATTTAAAAAATATAAAAATATATAAAATAATTAAAAAACAAGTATATGTTACGTATCAAAGCGTATCAGAGAGTATCGAAGCTGAGATACTTATCAGATACGGGTACGTAACGAGTTTAGCAGTATTGGTACTTCTTAGACTGCAGTCATTTGGCTTTCGTTTTGGTTTCCTAGGTATGTGAATAAACATGAAAGCAAGTCTTTGATAAAGTATATATATTCGATGCCCAGGAAATGAGGAGGGGTTGGGCTAAGGATAGGGGAAGTGATCAATATTTTAGGAGGACTGCTCTTAGAATTGTGTATATGTATAATTTCACTTAGAGCAAGAGAGAGCCAAATTGATTTTCACATGGAGGTAAATGTAGCGTTTCAGCTTGGTTCAAAAGATACATTTGAAGTGATATTATGCTTTCATGCTTCATTTTCTTAATTTATTCAAAGGACAGTCTATTTGATAGTCTATATTATGTCAAAAATAGTTTTAGTGCCATTTAGCTTTACCATCTAGTTCAATGATTTCTTGATTTTATACTTTCGATTTGCAGCAAGCTCTTACACTGGTTTTTGTGGAGACAAAGAAGGGTGCCGATTCACTTGAACATTGGCTTTGTATCAATAGCTTCCCTGCCACTGCTATTCACGGTGACAGAACGCAACAGGTTTGTTCGACTGTTATGCCTTCTGGGATGGGGGGATACATCTTTTATGATTGGTTTAATGACTTGTTTTCCATGTTAGCCATCTGTTTTGTAATATCTTGGCTTCTCAAGACTGTCTCTGGAGATCTTAGATTGTGATCTTTTATCATCCTCCCCCCAATCCTTTCCTGCATCTTTGTTCTAGTTCCTGACTCCCTCTTCTAGTTTTGGTTTATATTAAAATGAATTTCTAACTGAATTTGCTTATTCATTTCTATTAAGGGATTTGTTATGCTGCTTTTCTCTAAGTTTCCTGTGGTTTAGAAAATGAATAGCTCTCTCTCTCTCTCTCTCTCTACACTTTTCTCTACATGAACTGGAACATCTTCCATGTGCATCTTCTTTTTGAAGAGAACTTTAATATCCCCTCCATCACTCTCTGTTCTTGCAAGCATGTCTTATGCAATAATCAAGATTGTCAAGGTCTCAAGGTTTCCTAATGTCAAGTTGTGTTGGAATGCTTTACTAGGCAGCAGATAACAATTGTAAGACTAATCGGGCTTTGTTCTAAGATTGACATTGATTTGGAAACTGATGGTCATCGAGATCGAAGATTGGTAAGGGATGGGAAAAGGCTAAAGCCTAGATTAGAAATGAAATAGGACTTTTAATGACTGATTGGCATGCTGATCCAAGATTCGTAAGGGATGGAAGGGGTTAAGCTCTAGAGTAGAGCATGAAAGAAGACTTTTAATGACTGATCAGCATGCTGATAAATAGGCTGGCAAGGGTATTTACACAACGAAGTATGAAATCTGCATTATGGAACTCTACAGGTATAAGATTACTAAAGTACTTATTCAGGTAAATTACATGGGTGGTCACTGAACTTTTAGTGCTCATGTGGGAATGATTTTTTTTTTTAAGAGAATGTATGGTTAAAGGGAAAAGTTATGGATAAACGTAAAAAAATGATTTTTTTGTAGAATGTTTGGTCGAAAATGAGTGTGGGAGAAAAGTGATTTTCATAAAATCACATTCAAACAAGGGCTTAATAAAATTTATATTGATCATTCAACTTATTTTGTTTCAAATTAGTCATTGTACTTAATATTTGTTTCTAGTTAGTCATTCATCCATACCTGTTGGTTTGATCAATGGAGAAGGTGGTAGTCTATCTATTTGACAGATAAGTTGCCACTTTTCTATTTGGGTAATTTGCACATGACATCCCAATCTTTCACTATTATTGTGGAAAACGTCGTTACCTTTCATTTTTTGGCATTTTCACCCTTATTTCCACCACTCATTTCGCAAAATGTCATTTTCGTCCATTTTCTCAATTAAAAATTTCACGAAATGACTAATATCTCTCTCTAAATAAAACAAAAAGAAAAAACTAATTGAAACCATGTTCCAAATGTTTTTTAAAAAAAGGCGAATGAATCCCTAATAAATTATTAAAAAGAGTAATTAGCACATGATGTCCCTACTTTTCAATATTATTGCGAAAAACGTTCACACTTTTCACTATTATTTGGAACTTATTTGTGTTTTTTTAAAAAAATTGGGACTATAGTTGCAATTAATTTCTTTTCGTTTTATTTAAAGAGAGGTATATTTGTCATTTCACAAATTTTTAATTGAGAAAATGGATGAAAATGACTTTTTGCGCGGGTAAAAATCTAATTACCCTTTATGTTTATCAAATTAACAGACATGGACAGAATGACCAAATTTTAACTAATGTTTAATTTCAATGACCAACTTGAAA
Source organism: Fraxinus cuspidata (assembly GCA_903798385.1). NCBI lineage: Eukaryota > Viridiplantae > Streptophyta > Magnoliopsida > Lamiales > Oleaceae > Fraxinus > Fraxinus cuspidata. The sequence goes on along the minus strand of CAIGRP010074476.1, from coordinate 7,836 downwards.
CAAAATGAAGTTTGGTAACCAGCATGAAGTTAAGTTCTATGAACTTGAAAGATGACTTGAACTAGAAAAAGGAGTGGGAATCTACCGACTTTAATTTTTTGATGGGTCCACTGACTTTAATTCTAAGAGTAAATGAATAATTTTGAATAATTATCAAACATATTAGAGTAACTAATATCCCTATGTACTCTAGATGTTACCAGCCACCAGTGAAGAGACCAAAATACCTGGACTCTGAGATGCTAAAGTTATTTAAATGAAATAGCATAGTAAGCATCAATAGTCGATTTCATTATTTTCTCTCGGTTCTTGTTTTTATATAATCGACCGGGTTTATTTGTTTTTGCTCACATGTTGGAAGTGTTATGGATTATTTTGTTAGTGAACCCCGTTCCACGGACTTCAAATAGACAAGAACTTCATTGCTGAAGCCAGAAAAGCTAACAAACTATCAAATTGTTGTGCATTTTGTCTGGTTTTATGTTTCAAATTGATAGTTTAGTATCATTTCTGTTTGGAAGATTCTAAAAGATGTCAAATTAGCTTCTGATCTTCTGAAAGTGGCAGTTTCACATGCAACAGCAGCAACACTCTTGGAATTGACACTATTAGATTTGTATGTAATGTGTTTATTTAATATGTTTGTTAGTTTATACTACTATGGTTATGTTTTCTGTGTGGTTTGGAGTCTCTGGTCTACTCTCTCCCTCTACATTCCTGTGAGTCTAAATATTGGGATAGGTATAGATAGAATGTAGGAATGACTATTTGACATTTCTCTACGTCTTGCATGTCATCACAGCCTAAGAAATTCAATCGGCCCCATACCCACTGTGTTAAGCGTCACTTCAGCCTGAAGTTTTAAATGTTCTCCTTATTGTGTGTGTCTAATTTAAAAGTAAAATTAATTTAGTTCTTTTTGTTAATTTTCAATGGCTGCAGGAGCGAGAACAAGCTTTGAGATCATTTAAAAGTGGCATGACTCCAATTTTGGTAGCGACCGATGTAGCGGCACGTGGTCTTGATATTCCTCATGTTGCACATGTCGTTAACTTTGATCTTCCGAACGACATTGATGATTATGTCCACCGAATAGGACGCACTGGCCGTGCAGGTAAAACTGGGTTGGCAACTGCTTTCTTTAATGAGAATAATTCCTCCTTGGCAAGATCATTGTCCGATTTGATGCAAGAAGCAAACCAAGAAGTACCTGCTTGGCTGTCCCGAGTTGCAGCTAGATCGACCTATGGGAAAAATCGACGGGGAGGAGGCCGTTTTGGGGCTCGTGATTTCCGAAGGGAATCGTCCTTCAGTCGAGGCGGTACTGATTGCTATGGTGGGGGCAACATGGGCAATAACTACAGTGCTTCTGGTGGGTATGGCGGAGCTTATGGTGCTGGTGTGACTAGTGCATGGGACTAAACCTACAATTTGCCCTCAGTTTGGCGATTTCAAAATACAGTTATAAGTTTTTCTTAGCAAACTTTTGTTCTTAAGAGGGGGAACCGTCGTCATTTGTTTTTCAGAGTTCTACTTTTCAGCATATTGAAGTCCTTGAATTGAAGTGAGGATTGAGATGTTCGATGTTGGCAGGGAAATGGATCGATAATTACTAACCTGTTAGGATTTGCTCCTGCTTCTCCTTTATATCTTTTTCATTGTCAAAAGCTTTTTTTCTTTGGCGGTGTTAGATTCTGGCGTCATGTTGTTGGAGGGGTAGAGGCTCAGTTAGTGCCAGCATTCTACTTGTACATCTCATTGGTTTACTATTTCCATACTGTTGGTTGTAAAATCCTACTGCAGATCCCCATCAGGATATTTCATCGACTGTTTCTAACTTTTGATGCTGTTGTAATATTCTACCTAGCGCCAAGTTTCTCCCGTGTGCATTTTTCATCCTTAATGTTCCTTTAGTTGTTGTACATCTTTGAGATGGATTGAAGAGAAGATGATCATATAGGGGTGTCAAAATGTGTTGTTCCCTTGTAATGAACTTGCTTAGTTTCTTGTCGTCATACTGGCGGGATACAAAAAGAAGAAGTAGGGAACAATCAATGAGGAAAATTGAAAATGCACAAACATTCTAGTTATTTTTGGTAATTGAATACTAAGATAGCATACAAGTTTATCATGGTCCATCTAAAGCAAATTTCTTGCTTTTTCCCAATACAAAGTGCATTCCATGGCTTATAGTAGATTACATGTCCTTGCATATACAATCAAACTACGTAGGGTTCCAAGTATTCAATCATGATTATGCTCTGCTTCCTCGGATGACACATATTTGGCATAGACTATTCCGTGATAAGCATTGGGATATCATCCACAGGAGTTGGAAGCTGTAATTTCAAGAAAGTAAACAAGGTGAAGTTGAATAAGTTAACTGAACGGTAAAAACTAAATGACCGTTCATGTCATGGTCAATAAATGAATTTATACTACAAATCAACTATTACTAAGTTACAAGAATAAAAGCTTCTTGCTCGAACACTGATAAAATCTCTTATCTGCCATAAAAATATGAACAAAATTCAAAAATTAAATCTGAAATTTCATAGTAACCTTTCTTCACTTTCATCCGCATCTAATTATCCGTCACCTGAACACAATTAAAGAACCTAGGATGTTAACTTCTCGACAAAATCCAGCTTATACAGCTCCGTCTAAATCAACATATTCATAACAAAACTCCTCTAATGCATTACCAAAGAGACGACTAATACACCTATTCTATAGTTATAAAATGTACATAACCCTCAAACTTCATCGTGAAAATGCATAGAAGAAGTTCCAAATTTTCTTAAGAAGACCATGAATGTAGCAACACGAGGCACAAATGCACTATCATGTTTGTTAGTTAACCATTTCATAATGTTATACACAGATGAAATCAACTCGCAAATAAGTTCTCGTTTGTTTTGGATAAACAGACTCCCAATTCAAACTGTAGACACAAATCTGCCAACCATAAGACTAGCAACACAATACTTGCTCAATTTCCATATTCCACAAAATTATACTTATGTTCTTGAACTAAACTCTGACTTGTACACTGATCAAGCCCATCAAATTTATAGCACATAAACACATGGTGCTTCATAAATACATTTATACACAGCAAGATCAATTAAAAAAATTCTGTAACAACGAAGGAAAAATCCCGCAATCAGAAATCTGTAGTGGCCAGGCCACATAAGGAATACAATACCATTAGAAGGCAAAGGAAAAAGAAAGAGTAAAGAAACTCTCACAGTAATTGAACAACCACTAAGTACATCAGATCGCCCATGGCTTGGAAAGAGATCTCCTTATACAGGGGAAAAAAGAAGACTTCTCACTATAATTAAGAAAAATCCATATAATTTGGATTAAATCATCAAATGAAAACGAGCGAAGCACTCCACGATTCCCTGAATTATATTGATTCAACAAAAGTGATCTCACGCCCCTCATATCTCTGTGTGTGTCACGAACTGGCCACTAAAAATTCTTTTTATATAGTAAGAATATTAAGGAGACTTAATTGTCAAGTTGAACAGAGTGATAATCAAACAGAAAATATGGATATTCACACTGTAACCTGAATCATTTAACTTAATCTGTAAATCAGAGCACGAAATTCAATTTTAGATGAAAAATAATATATCATATATTTAGGTAATCCGCCTCTTAATAAGAAAAGACTAACATTGATAACAAGAAACTAATTAATCATAAAGAAAGCATAAAGATCAGTCATCTTTCCCCAAAAAATTTGATAATCATCAAGAAAATCCCATTAATATTATTTAATATACCTGAAACATCTTCTTCAAAGACTGCCGCCCACTGCCATCGGCTCCGCCGCCGCAAGGCTGAGCCGATAAAGCCTTATCTTTGCAAGAACGAACAGTCAAGAACTGATCCACATCGAGTTCCTTATTAATAAACCCAACAGTGAAGTAAATACTATCAGAAGGCGGCAAGTCAACCTTGATCTCGTCAACATCAAACCATAAGAAGAATCTCTTAACCTGAATGCCGTTCAAATCAGAGATTGACCCTATGCTCAGCTTACCACTAATCTTTTTCTCATAATAAACCAAATAATCGAACTGTATGTAGCACGCTTTCTTCAGGTTGACTACAAATTTGCCGTCGTCTGAGAGTGTGTAGGAAGTGACTGAATCTGGCAACAGCCCGCTTGGGAGGCCGAATTTTGCGAGGATTTCGTATACTGTTGGTGTGGTGTTTGTAGAGAGAAGTTGAGATGAACAAGAGAGAGAGAGGAGAGAGAAGGAGAAGAAGAAGAAGAAGGAGAACAGTTTGAGCTTGGAATTTGACGACATTGTTGCTTTGATTGGTAGGTGTGCATTGTTCATATTTATATATGAACTGAAATGGGATAAATTTCATCTCAGGTCACTGAAATTCTCATCAATTAAGAATTTAGTTATAAACTTTACTTGTCAGATTTCAATTGATGAAAATTTATTGATTAACCATCACGCCGCTTTACCACTACACCACCTCATAATAAAAGTGTTAAAAATATAAAAAAATACGCCATTTAAATTTTTGATAAGTAGGTATTAACTAATGATCATATAAAACATCAGATGTGCTTTGATCGTCAACTAAGATCTACTATAAGCAGTTATTTCGTTTTTCTATAGGTGACTTTAACTTTAAGTATGCTGATCCTATATATTGGTTGAATAATGTTATTTATTATTATGATGATAAAATATCGATAATGTGACAGTTTATATAGAATAATGAAATTGAGTAGTTCGATTTTCATGAGAGAAAATGGAGGAGAGAGGGAGAGAAAATGTTGTAAGTTTTTGCCCCAATTGATTTCAGATCAAAGAGTACGGAGTTTTTTTATGTTACCTTGAGAGGCAATAGATGACTTTCATAGATTTGAAATTAAATTGAATGGTTCAATTGAAATTCATTAAAAGCTTGGTGACTGCACATTAAATTTAGCCGACCATAATGGTGTTGGATATGATATTTTATTGAGGGATTGTTGAAGTTTTGTTTAGAAATTTGACAATTTTATTGGAAACTGAGGGCCTGAAATTTGGAAAGAAGTGGAAATATGTCGTTTTCTTGAAATTGGCTGTGAAAGTTTGCTTTTGTGGGGTTTCATGTTTGACTATAATCACTATATGGTTACAATAGTCTATTAATCTTTTGTGGGTAAGAAGGACGACCCTGTTAGTGAAATCTCATTTAAGTTACTCAATTTTCAGTATAAATAGTCGGCCACGTGTGAACTTTAAGTAACGGTTGTAATTGGATGATATGACATTTGACTTTAATTGAAACAGTTTTCAAACTTGGGTGATGAGTTTGGAACCAGAAAAAATATTAAGTGACTAAAATGAGATTTTGCTGAAGTTGATTGGCCTGCAGTGATTTTTAGCCATTTTGTTATTTTCCAGAGAAAGAAATGTATCTGCAGATTAATGACTTCATGATATTCCTACGGGTTAAATTCACCAATGGTTACTCCATATCGAAGTTAATTGCTCAACTTCATTTTATTTCACGATAAAATATGGTTTTAAGTCGTCATTTGATTCTATTAATTTGGTCGATAAAAAAGATGATGTATCGTTCAAAGTTATTTACTAATTAGGTCGTCGTTTAACCTTTTTTATTAGTCAAATCAACATATAATTTCAAAAAAATCATCCATTTTGAAATCGAGGTTAAGTCAAGTGATGAGAACGGAAGGTTACCACATTTACCACATGAGATCGAGTCTAACTGGATTGGGGAGAAAGGGAGAGATCAAAACTATGATACTCCTTCAAAAAAAAAATTTCTCTCTACAAATACATCTTTTTCGTTAAAAAATAATATTTTACATTTACTTCCTTTCATAATTGTTTTAAATTATAAAAAAAAAACTTTTTATTTTTCACTGACATAACATTTTTTCTGAATTTCGAGTTAGATTAACATATGCATTACTCTGTTATTTGTAGAGCATCGCTAAAATATTTCCTTGAATTGAAGAATTGTAAAATGCAATAGGCTTCATGGTCTAATCTCTGGTCAACAACATGACCACCCGTTGGCAACAACCTCCATCTAAGCATCTCAATATGTATGATTTAAAAGAATACATATATATGTTATGGTGGCGTTATAAGGTGACAAAGGAGAAGAAAATTATGATGGTGTTGTCTTAGTAGAGATTCTAGCAAAGGTGGTGGCTTCATTGATAGTGGATGTGACGATAATGGTGATGAAAGGGGTGGTGGTTGGGTTGATATTTGTAAGAAAGGATTTAGGGTTTCGCGGTGTTTAAAATCTTTGAATAGTGTTTGAAATGATGAGGTAAAAATATGGTGTTTAAGAATTGAGATTTAACTAAAATGGATGAATTTTATTAACGATTTGATTAGAATGGGTAATCATGATTAAGAATGAAAATTGGGGTATATTTGAATTTTTTTTTCATTAAAAGTAAGTGTTTTGTATAATTAGACCACAAAAGATAAAATAAAAAATAAAAAATCCACTCTCATTTCAATTATCAATAAAGTTTGACATAATAGCCATGTAGTCGGCCCCTATTGGAGGGGTGCCGGGTAAATAGGGCCGGCCACATGGCCATTATGTCACTTCCTATGGATCATACTATGTACACATTGCATGATCTCATTTCAAAATGGGCTTTTCCGATTCAACTGTCAAACCATATTCCATGAAGCTACAATTTAATATACTGAAAATTGCATCAGCAGTCTCTAACCTTTTAAATTTTTCAAATTTTTTTATAACTTTTAATTTGTACCAACAAGGGTCCCTAATCTTTCAGAAATATGCATTTAGAGTTCAAATGGATGGAAACCATCCAGTTGACTGTTAGTTGACCAAAAAATGCCTACCCTTCTACGATCCTCCACACTTAAGTTTAATCGAGAGCCCGGGAGAAAATATCAAATTGGAAGGAGGAGATGAAGATTTGTTGTGTATAAAAATAAAATTAGCGCATAGTGCTCCTGCCCATTGTATTTCAAATCTCATATATGAATACTCATTTTTAGCACCAAGACCAATTACAGTTGAGTTATTATTATTATTTTTTTTGTTATCTTTTGTTCAGATCTTCTCCAGCTATTACGAAATGCGAATCTAAAATTTCGATTATGAAATTGATAGTCTCTTGAGGTCAGATTTGGTTGTGGAGAATTGAAAAATGTCGATGAAGTTTGAGACAAAGTATTAGAATGAAGAAATTTAGTTTCCACGGTAAGCGGCAATGGATTTTGGCGAGTTTTTCACAACAGTGTCATTCAGCCCTGGGATTATCGAATGGGCGCTGCAATTGATGGCTTTGACGTCGGTGGCAGTACCGGAGGTGGTGACAGCATTAGGTGGCGTGCTAGTAGTTGATTTTTAGGGGTGGGGCCTTGGGGGTGGGAATGGGGTTTGTGAAGTGAAGTGAAGGAGAACCTTTTTTTCATTTCATTTCTTATTATTTTTTTATTTTTATAATATGCGATTAACTAAGTTATCGATTTGTCCTTACCAAATTTGGTCAAAATAAAATTTTTTGGCCAATTAACGGTCAATTGGATGTTTTCCATCTATTTGTACTCCATATTCATTTTTTTGAATGATTATAGACTTTCTCTGGCACAAATTGAAGATTATAATAAAGTTCACAAAAATTGAAAATGTTAGGGACTGCTATCGCAATTTTTCCTTTATTATGGGAACAATATATAACTCATACATATAAGAATTATATTTCAAAACTAGCAAACTTGTGAAATTATTTCTAAATTCGGGAGTTAATTTTAGTTAATAATGTTGGAATTAATTTAATAT
>CAIGRP010074471.1:0-20156 GCA_903798385.1 Fraxinus cuspidata | reverse complement strand
TGTGTACCAAACAGGGACTTAGTTTACCAACTTTCAAAATTAAGCTTTTGACTCCACAACATATTCAATTATGTGAGATTGAATTCCAACCCAAAGAAATCTATTACTTGATCGTCAAAAATTAAAAAGTCCTTTAGAATAACTATTATTCCCTTACTAAATATTAAAAATCAAAATAAAAAATTGTGAAAAAAAAGTCATTTTGATTTTTGTTTGTTAGTTTTTAATATTTAGGTAGGGTAATAATTATTATAAAGATATTTTGACTTTTTACTGTTCAAAGAAACAAATTTCAAAGANCTTTAGAATAACTATTATTCCCTTACTAAATATTAAAAATCAAAATAAAAAATTGTGAAAAAAAAGTCATTTTGATTTTTGTTTGTTAGTTTTTAATATTTAGGTAGGGTAATAATTATTATAAAGATATTTTGACTTTTTACTGTTCAAAGAAACAAATTTCAAAGATCTAATCTTACTTGATTGAGGAGGCTGGGTCGAGGAGTTGATTCAACACTTCATATATATATATATATATATATATATATATATATATATATGCACGAAACAAATAATTAAAAGAAAAAAAAAACATTCTTGACAAATTTTGTTTCTTTTAGTATTTAATCCATAGACATAACAATCATTTTAAAGAAATTTTGACTTTTTGTCCCACAGAATCCAATCTCACGTGTTTGAATGCGTTGGAGAGTGTGAACCCCTTTTAAAAGTTAGAGAGTCGATCCCACTCAATCCTAATTTTTTCTCAAAGATTTAAATTCGTTCATTCGATCAATATTCATCTTGACAACTTGTAGTATTTTAAAGAAATTACATTGCAATGGCCTATTTTACTCTTTAAGAGAAGTTGAGTATATGTCATTCCCAAACATAGTTAAAAGTAACAATTTTTATCCAGAAATCCTTGTATTGCATATTTATTCAAAGGATTTTCATGATGGTGTAAAAAATAAAAAATACAGGATCCATTTATACTTTCTCCGAACGTTAAAGTCCCCAACTACAATTTTTCTTCCTTCTCAAAACCAAAAAATCTATGCAAAATTATCTCCTCCCTCACCAACAGAATTCACAGAGAGAGAGTTTTCATACACACGGATAATCCTCTAATGGCAATTCTTGCAGCATTATCCGGAGTAAACCTCTTCTCAACACTCCCCACTACCCCACCACCCTCCAGTGATCCCAACCCCAGCCCCTCCGCTAAACCCCCCATTCCTATTCCCAAATACCCTCCTCCACTAAGAATCCAAAAGAAAAGCAACCGCACCCCAACCCCCTCAAATCCCCCCTCCAGCTCCAAGTCTAGCCCCGCCTTCAAAATCCACCACCACAATTCCAAGTACTACAAGCCCATTAAACCCGGCCAGAAGATTACCCCGCCCGATGGCGAAAGCCGTGAAATTATAGTCGGGAATTCAGGAATTTCGTATTATTTACCCGGTGCCCCATTTGAATTTATGTACAGTTATTCAGAGGTGCCAAAGGCGCAGCCTTTGGCTATGCGTGAACCGGCTTTTTTGCCCTTTGAACCGCCCACCATGTCCCGGCCTTGGACGGGTAAAGCGCCCATGAAAAAGAGTAAGAGAAATATTAAGCTCTTTGAGCCGTTGGGTGGTGTTGAAAATAATGAAAATGGAAATGTGAGTGAAAAAAGATTTAAAATGTTCAGGGCTTATGAGTTGGGGAAGGTTAATATGAGGCCGCGTGAAGAGGTGTTGGGGGAGCCATTGACGAGAGCGGAGATCAAGGAGCTGTTAAGACCTTGTCTATCTAGTAATAGACAGGTGAATTTGGGTGAGTTTTTGTTTCTTCAATCATTTTCCTTATAAAAGAAATTTATTTGAATTTGTCTTTTGATAGGGATTTGTGTAGTGGAGCTGAAAAGTACGGTTTTAAAGTTAGCGTTTTGATCTTGGTGAATTTTTGAGGCAGTCAATATTTTGTAGTACCCTTAGCATGTAGCAGTTGAGTTCTGTATAAGTTGTTTTAGTATTGATATAGTTAATTTTATGGAAATCCACACTATAAAACTGTTCACATTGTAAAGTCACTTCATTTACGAATTGGAAGGTGAGATTCTGTAGGTTTTTCTCTCGTGTTTTTGAAAGTGTATGTCATGATTGAAGTTTTAGCCAAATACCCTGTTGTGTTGATTAGAAGATGAAACCTTGTTAGCTATGATGGTGGCATAAATTTTGACTATTTTGACTTGTGCGTTAGTGTTTCAAGGTTGTGAAGGGTGTTTATTCATTTATATATTGGATTCTATAGGTAGGGATGGATTAACTCATAATATGTTGGAGTTGATACATACACATTGGAGGAGGCAACCTGTTTGCAAAGTTCGTTGTTTGGGTGTTCCAACTGTTGATATGGACAACATATGCCGTTGCCTTGAGGTTCTACTTTGGCATTACTTTAAATTATGCCCCTGTTTGACAACCATTATCCAAAAACTCTTTTCTATATACTCATTTTCAACCACATAATCACACAATAAAATACTCTGCACGTAAATCTAAGACTTTTCCTTACTTTTTAATTACACATCCTCCAAAAATTTACTATTCAAAACTTTGTTTTTGGGTTTTAAAGGCCATGAAACAGGGGCTATATTCAATCACTATTGTTCTAGTTCTAAGTTTGGATTTCCAGAAAGTGAGATATTTTTTCCGTTTTGCTTTTAAATTGTTTGTTTCCTATTCTTATAGGAAAAGACCAGTGGAAAGATCGTTAATCGGGTTGGTGGAGTAGTGTATCTTTTCCGTGGTAGAAACTACGATCATCAAAAACGTCCAAAGTTACCTGTGATGCTTTGGAAACCGGCTGCACCAGTTTATCCGAAACTCATACAAGAAGCTCCAGAGGGGTTGACGAAAGAAGAGGCCGAGAATTTACGAAGTAAAGGAAGGAGTCTGCTTCCAATATGTAAATTAGGTAGTTCTTCAAGTTCTCTTGTAATAGATTGGTGTCGTGCTCAATGAAATTTGAGAATTTGTTTTAATTTGATCTGGAAAGATCTATGGCTTTATGCTCAGGTTGTTGCTCAAATTTTTACAGCTAGGCAGCTCATATATTCCAACAATAAGCTTTCTTTTATGGAACTGTTTTCCCAAAAAAAAAAAAAAATGAAGATGAAGAAGAAGAAGAAGAAGAAGAAGAAGAACAGAGATTATGGAACTGTTTCTTGTGATGCTTCTTCCCATCTGCAGTTTTTCCCATCTGTTATACAAAGCACACATTTTCTCGAGAGTCTTCTTATTAATCCTCTCTATTTCATGAGGGCCCATAAACATACTAATAGTCAGCTGTATAAAGACATTTTAATTGTTTGATATCATCACAAGCTCAGACTACCTGAATGTTAGTGCATCCTCGTGCTTTCTTTTCCTTTTAACTGAGAACTACTTGATTGTGCATGTATAACTACTTGATTGTGTATAATCCAGCGACTTTAGTGCATCCTTGTTCTTTCGTTTCCTTTTAAATGATAACTACTTTATTGTGCACGTATAATCCCACGACTTCTCTGTATCTTTCCAATTATTTACTTGTACCAACTATCAATGACTTTCTTCCTCTTACAACAGCCAAAAATGGAGTCTATGTTTCACTGGTGAGGGATGTGAGAACTGCTTTCGAAGGTTGTCCACTGGTTAAGATTGACTGCAAAGGGTTGGATGCTAGTGATTACAAGAAGATAGGAGCTAAGCTGAAGGTTTGTATTTATTTATTACCTACCATGATCATCTGTGGTAGCTTATGTGCTTCTCTTTTACCCCCTCTCCTACTCTCCAAAATAAATAAATGCGATAATTTCTTCTACTCATTCACCTTTTCTTCAACTACAGGAATTGGTTCCCTGCGTTCTTTTATCTTTCGATGACGAACAAATATTGATGTGGAGGGGAAAAGACTGGAAATCTATGTACACGAATGAAACTCCTAATGTAAAACCGTCTTATAGTGCAAGTGTTACCAATAACTCAGGTATTTGTGGAACTATAATCGCATGTGCATGGGATTGCTGGCATTGCTATGCTACTGCCTTGCAGTTTTTACTACGATTTCTTTTCTTATAGACCTATTAAAACTAATTTTTTTTTTGTGGGACCCGGGGTTCTAGGGGGTAATCATTCAATAATTTTCATGCAAAATATTGTTAGGAAACGAAAACCTTGTTCTCTTCCATTTTCGTCCCTCAATAAATTAGTGATTTATTCTGCTCGACCATTTCAAAACTTATTTATATAAAGAAGTGCTTTACGTTTTCAGTTTTTAATTTTTATTCTAATGTGGTTTGTTGAACTAGAGAGTAGAGGAAAAAAATGTGTTTGTACTGAAAATTTGAAAGACCACCTCTTTCAATATGTAAGGTTCTATCACCTAAGTACAAAAATATGGTTGGCGATTGACTGCTAAAGCTGCATAAGATTTTACCAAAAAGGTGGCTTAATTTGGCTGTTCAGACAACTTTTGTTGAATAGAATCTAAGATTGCTTCTCTGCATTTGGTGGGTTGCAAATTAGTTTTGTAGTAATATACAGCGGAATGGACTAATGGTTAATGAACAATTATAAAATGTTAGATTGCTGTATTATCTTTCCCTAGTTTCTGTTGATTTCTTGTCACTTTCCACAAATCAGATGCTAAATCAGTGAGATCAAGTCCGAGAATGATGTCCCTGTGGAAGCGTGCAATCGAGTCAGGAAAGGCATCAATTCTAGATGAGATTGATCTTAGTCCTGATGATCTATTGTTGGAGGTGGAGAAATTTGGAAGTATATCACAGGCAATGGAGCACTCTTATCCTGCTAATATCCTCTCAAATAAAGAGGGCCCCTACACTTCAACGAAACAATGGAAAAGTGAAGAGGATGATGATAATTATAATGAAGGTGATAGATATTGCATTAACTCATTTGAAGCAGTAGAATCTTCAGCTCCTATAGGGTCGTTGCCTGTTGATTTCATAGCTAAAGAACTCGGACAATGCTGAATGAAGTTGAAGAAATAGCTAAAGAACTCAGGGACAATGCTGAATGAAGTTGAAGAAATATAAAGCTGAAATTCTTGCAGTTTGATTGTAAGTTTCGATGCATATGAAATGCCTTAGTCGCTATAATTCGTTTGGTGTACATTTGCATTCGATACGGAGCTGCAATTGTAAAAACTGCGAGTTAATGAATGAAAGTATATGTAAATTTAAGTAGTGTTTGGTCTCCATTAAAATTATAATTCATTTTTTGCCCTCTTTTTATTAATCACAAATTCTTCAATAAAATAAAATTACATGTAAATTTAATTTTTTTTTCCTTTTTTAACCATACATTATTCAAAAAAATACAATTGCAAAATATATTTTTCCCAAATTCTAATGGGGGCCAAAAATGTTGAATGTGGTTTCTTCATAATTGTGATCTTGGTACTGCACTACATGAACAGGGTCATGTAGGCTTCGACAGGTGCATCGCCTGTAGGAGGTGCCACATCGCCCCTCTTTTGAGCAAGGCCTTTGAGACCCTGTTCAAACAGCTCTATCCCAAGTTGAATGCATTGTATTGGACTGTGTACAAATTGTGTGAAAACTAACTCAGTGACTTGATATTCAAATTTTCGTAAATGTTTGATTCTCAATTTTTCAAAATGTATTTTTATCTTTTTTTTTTTCAACCACACAATCTTCATTAAAATATTACACACAAATAAAAAAATTAATTATTTTTTAATTACACATTTTTTATCAATTTATTATTTCAAAATACATTTTTAAAAAATAACGGGGTCAAACACTCCCCAAATTTTGTTAAACCTGTGTGTTCATAGCTGGTCCTATGTCAAAGCAGAGGAGAGTTCAATAACATCAATGAAAATTTATTTTTAAAAAAAATGTTCATTTTGGTTTTGAAAAGAGAGATAGACACATTAAAAAAATCCGAGCACTTTACACAAATAAGTTAAAATAATCAAGGGAAATTGCAGCGGAGATCTCAAACTTTAAATAAATGTGCGCTGGAATGATCTTTTACGGTTTTTGTTCAGAAACTTGAAAGCTGGCCAATAGTCAAACGTTTGACCTTAATTTGACCAATTTTTTAAAAGGTAAAAATAATATTTTAAAATTTAATTAATTGAAAGAATTTAAAAAAACCTAAAAAAATAAATAAAAAGAGAAATAAAGAAATTAAAAAGAAAATCAATCCCCCAGACCCCCACCCTATCCCTACTCCCAACAACCAACCTCCTCCGACGACGACGACAATCACCACCATCGAAGTCCATTACCATGAATTCGCCACCATCTCTCATTTCTCTTTCTTTCGCAGCGGCATCCTCTCTTTACCATTGCAAGCGTTTATTTCGATACCTAATCAACGAGAATGGATGCACTCGAAACGTATTGCATCGCCACATGAGATACCACATGTACGAGTTAACTACATGAATGGTCATTAACTTATCTTTATATTATTATTTGTTCATTGAATAAAAAATGATTGTCCATTACTCCCTCATATATTCAAATAGTTACTCATCCATCACGAATGTGAAAATTCATTATACCCACTTGACGAAAATTATTATGTGTCTAACGAAAATCCAACGTGACATTAATGAAGTTAAAGCTATCGAGTTAATTAAATGAATGTTCATTAAACTTATCCATATGTTACTCATTGCTTGCTCATCAATTCAAACTATTACTCATTCATTATTGAGATTCATTCTGAGTTATAAATTATCTTTCTATTATTTAAGTTGCAAAAACGCATATTCCCAAAACTCAAACTATCCATAATAATATATGCTTTTCTGTTAAGGTATTAATACTCATGTAAACTCTATTTTATAGTGTAGTTATGCCCATATCTTAGGGAATTTGTACTCATGAAGCAAAATATTTATTTCCGTAATTTCATTAATATTTTCACGATTTTATTTATTTAAATATAAATTGTTGTCAAATAAGAAAGACGGAAAGTATTAACATAGATAAAGAAATAATATTTTCTTTTTAAAGTAACATCGAGAAAGTCACTACAATAAAAATAGCATAACGTGACCTTAACCAGTGATGATATGGGTATCTGTCCCCATAATATTATACATTAATACATAGATCTTATGGTATGTAACCATATAACATGGCATGTCCATCCATACTCTAAAATATTAGTAATAGTTTGAATAGATGAGTGAACAATTAATAACTCTTTTTGTTTTTTTTGGTTCAGTGAGTAATTAATAACCTATGAATAAGTTTAATCAATATTTAATAACCTATCAACAATTTAAAGTCTTCAAGGTGTCAAGTTTGATTTTCACTAGGTACATGACAATTTTTGTCAAGTGGAGGTAATTGATTTCACTCCATTGATGAATGTATAACCGTTTGAGTAGATAACCAAGTAATGGATAATTCTTTTTTATTTAGTAAACAAGTAGTAACTGGAAGTAAGTTTAATGACTATTCATTTTAATTATCTCTCATAGGTTTAAACATAATTTTATTTTTTCACTTCTCTCTTAATTTTAAATCATTTTCTTAAATAATTAATTCAGTTTTGGGTACCAAATCTAACCTAATAGACTACCTGCAATTCTAACTCAAGTTCCTGTATTCAATTCTTTCTTCTACTTCTTTGAAAATCGACCCTCTCTGAAGAGGCAAATCATTTGAGGGTATCGGAAAAGCAGCTGAAGGAAGTAGAGAATTGTACGAGTGTGGGGTATTTGATTTTATAACAACGAAAAGTCAATCATCTCTAAGAAATGATTAGTGATCAGTTTTCAATAACAAATACTGTTACGTCTCGAAGTCCCAAAAAATTCTATGTGGCTCTTGGACTTGGGCCCGCAATCCATGTACATCATTTTTTCCAAGAGGCAATCGTCGAACCCCATGAAGAGATCGAACCAGTATGGAAGGCCGAACCCATTTGGCTAGAGTCGACCATTGCATAGAACTGAACCCTTAAGGCGGGAGGTTGTAAGGGGGGCCGACATATTTTATGTAAATCTATAATAAGTAATTAATACGAAAATTCACTACCGACGTCGCCTACCCAGACTATTAGGTCAAGACTAAGCCTTTTGTCAGAATTGTGGGCTACAAAATGATATTAACATTAAATGCTTATGATTGATTGATGCTACTGACAAGAAACCTCAACTGTGTAGATGAGACTATGTATATTTTCATCTCATGGCCAATATTTATCTTGTTCTATTATAAAAACTCACACAGTGTGTCATTTCAAAAGTGATGCGAGTTTAAACTCTCAAACTACAACTTTCCTATCCTAATTGTTATTATCATAGTTTTCCCAAAAGTCGCCTCCCTTTTTATATTGGAGGCTTGCGTCTAAAGCAGATCTCACATCTATACTACTTCTACTGACTTGATTGGAGAAGTGCGCTCGGCCAACTCTACCATCATCAAAGGATGTCACGTGTGATTAACTATTTGTCCAAGTATGTAGAAATTAGACTTATGTGGACATGAGAGGCTTTGAGATCTGTTGATCACGTTGAATGTATAAAATTCGAAATCAACATATACAACTTTTTACATTTGAAACAAGTGAATTGAAGTTTTGAAACAAGAATGAATCTTTGTGTGCCAATAACAATTTTGGACATAGAAATTGACAAGGGATAGATGGGAGAATGATGTCGTGGTGTTGGAAAACGTGGTGAGGGCGAAATGTGGCGATGTGACATGTGGTGGCTGCTAATAGTATATTTTATACATTTATTTTGACTTATATACTTGATTATTTATTGTTAATTAAGCGGATAAGTATCTAATTTACGTTACGTTACATTGTGTTATTGGTAAATTTGTAAGCAAATCTTGTTTTGAAATGCAATTAGCTTGAAAAAGAATTTTTGGAACTTAATTGGAATTTATTCAAAGCATTTGATGATCAACCGAATTACATTTGATCAATTAGAAGTATTGAGAGAGCAACTGAAAGAGATTCACACGTTTCAGGAGCTATATATAAAGTTTGAAAAGTTTAGAAAGTTAATTGCAAACTCTCAAATCTTGTATCTAGTACGAATGATGGTGGAATGATAAGGATCAAATTATAAAGATTTAAAGGATGCAAATATGAAGGAACTCAAGACTAACCAAGAGGAGAAGTCAGGGACCAGGGTAAAACTCTGGCGCCTTGTGATTGCAAAGGTTTACACTCCAGAACCTACATCTTCTATTGTTGGCCTGTGAGATCGCAGTCCAGTTGCCTCTACGATTGCATAGGCTATTCCGACAACAGTTATTTTCATTCCTTATTCGAAGGAACTCCATGGAAAGCAAATAGAGCATGCCTTTTGGCCTGACTCTTTAGCAAATAAATACAATTCTTTATCTGCAAACAAAGCTAGGAAGTTTGGAGACTTTTGTACATAAGCTAGTCATACTTGAACGTGCGTTGCATGTTATTGTGAAATACTTTATAGGAGCTATAAAATAATATTGTAAGATGTAAGAATATAAAAAATAATTAATACAAATTATTTATGTAAAATGAATTTTTGATTCAAATGAAATAAAAACCAATTTGTGAAAACAATTTAAATAGTTGAGGAAGTCAATTAGAATAGTCCCCCCATTTACCCTTTTAATTTAAACTGAACATCCAATGAATATCATCATTTCTTCATATTTGCTTAACATGTATTAAATATATTAAATTAAATTATTTATTATAGATAGGCATTATGTGCTCCTCATTTACCTTCTCTATAGCTTAACATCCATTGAATAAATCAATTGAAAGAAAACTCTTAAATTTTCATCTTTTGTTCCAGATTTTTTTAATGATTTTAATTTACTATCCTATCAAGTGGGATGAATATGTCAAATATACATTGATGATAACTAAATAATTGACAATCTAATTCATGATAATATTGTTCAAATGATTAAATAAACCAAATATATATTGAAAAATGAAAAGGTGATGAATGTAAAATATGATTAAATAAATTAGATACGTATTGAAAAATGAAAAGTAAAGTAATGAACGTGTCATATGTACATTAATCATAACTAAATAGTTAATAAAATAATTAATGATAATATTGTTCTAATGATTAATAAATTAAATACATATTAAAAAATGAAAATAAGTATTATTGAAATAGTTGAAGTATAGTAAAGATAGAATCATAAAAAAAAAAAAAAAATCTCGCTTGATGTAATATTTAATATATTATTAATCCATATCTCAATATTTATTGAATGAATTAAATGGAAGAAAACTCTTAAAATATTCATCTTTTGTTCAAATTGTTTTTAATAAATTTAATTAACTATTCAATCAAGTGGAATGAATCTATCAAATGTACATTGATCATAACTAAATAATTGACAAAACAATTCACTATAATATTATTCAAATGATTAAATAAATAAAATACATATTGAAAAACAAAAAGATATATTATTAAATAAACTAAATACATATAGAAAAACAAAAAGTAAGATAATGAATGTATCAAATGTACATTCACAAAAGTAAATAGTTGACAAAATAATTAATGGTAATATTGTTCAAATGATTAATACATTTTAAAAACATATTGAAAAACGAAAAGTAGAGTATTATTGAAATAATTAAATACATATTGAAAAATAAAAAATTAATGTATTATTGAAATAA
The DNA here is from genome assembly GCA_903798385.1 of Fraxinus cuspidata. Lineage (NCBI taxonomy): Eukaryota > Viridiplantae > Streptophyta > Magnoliopsida > Lamiales > Oleaceae > Fraxinus > Fraxinus cuspidata. The sequence goes on along the minus strand of CAIGRP010074471.1, from coordinate 9,459 downwards.
TTGAATTATAGTATGTATAGAATTGTCCAAAAAATTATTATCAGTTAATGTTATATTTAATATATTACAGATTAAACATTCATTACAAAGCAAGGAGCCATTGGAGATAAACTAATCCTTATTTCTTGTAAAGTTTTGAAGAAGCTTTAATTATGAAACATGTATCATATATCAATTCATACCTCTTTGCATGGATTTGAGAGGAAGAAGATATCAAAGAGAAAAAATAAAGAACATTGAAGGAATTCAAGATTCAAGATTGTTTTCGAGTTTCTTCTAAAATCTTTAATTTTGGGTGATATTGTATCTATTTATCTTGTGTTTTTGTAATCTTATGATGATTGACTAGTTGTATAGATGTTACCATAGTTGAACTTTATATTACGAGGTTTTGATATTAATTTCTCTCTTTTGACATTAAAAATTTCTTTGGTTTCAATTATTATTTGTAATGTTTTTCAATTAATTGATCACTAATTGAATTGATGTATAATTTTTATTAACATGCAGAGAAGGAATAAGAGATTTAACACAAGTAACAATCACTATATAGTCCCATAGATGTTCTTAATAATTCTAGACTTTGTATGATTTCATTAATGATCTTGTGATTTAATTCATCTTCATATGTTTGCATTCTGGATATGGATATTATCGAGTCACATATGAGGATAAATTTGATTATACTTTGAAGAGATTATTAAATATAATACGAACTTTGATCTTCAAGTCCAAATAAATGTTGTCAAATTGTGAAATTAATAATGAGATGAAAGAATATATGGAAGTTTGGGGTCCTAGTATTCTGCCATTAATTATGTAATGACAAACGTTTTCTACTAATTGGATTAGTTAGACAAGTTAGGTTAGTTAATTTAGGTTTTTAATATCATTACATCTCTCATCATTATTACTATTGTGCATTTACATTTCATTAAAGTTAGGATAATAAAAAGAATATGCTAAATACTTATTTCTTATGAGATCCATACTTGAAATCACGTTCACTTTATTATTTATTGTGATTCATATACTCGCGAAAAGTAAAATCAACAATAGTTGTTGCTGGTGGGTGGTGATTGAGGTTGAATTTGGTTAAATTCGGAGAGATGAATATTTATTATTTATCATTCTATTTATTATTTTCTTTATTATTTCTATTTTTTAAATATTAAACAATTATTTTTCCATTTTGAATTTGGTCAAATTAAGATCAAACGTTTGACTTTTAGTCAATTGACCGATTTTTTTGATGAAGATCGTAATAAGTTCTTTCGACGGACATTTATTGAAAGTTTTGAGACGTAGCTACTTCGATTTAAATGTTAGGGACTGCACTACACATCTTTAAAAGGTTTGGAACCTCACCTGCAAATTTCTCGAAAATCAATTTAACCATTTGAAAAGAATTTATAAACATTTCAATTTATAAATAGATAAAAATGAGTGATGAATAAATGGATAATACTTCTGAACTAATCGAGATGTGTAGTTGAAAATGAAATTTGAAAATTTATAAATAAAGTTTGTCAAACGGAGGCTCAGACTATAAATAGATAAAAATGTGTTCTGAAATAAAAGGACACTACTTGTGATGAGTTTACATTGAAATTTGTAAATAAAAAGTAAATTTATAATTTTTTTGAAAGAAGGGTGCATTGCATTTTACATGAATAGTTAAGTCTTAAGAGAACTAGAACATTGATTCAATGTAATATCACTTGGGGTGTGTTTGAGCCACATTATTTTGGAAGAATGCATTCTGAAATAGTAGATCGATAGAGAATTTGTGGTTGAAAAAAGAAGGAAAAGATATTAATGTGATTAAAAATATTATTTTATTGAAAAATGTGTAATTGAAAATGAGTAAAATAATGAGAATGAAAATTTTAACGTATACCAAATATGGACTTCATGACATCTATATTAGTTAGCCCAGCTGGTGTAAATAACAATTTCGAACAATTTTTGAGTTCCACTCGAGAATCATAAATGATATTTTCAACTTATAATAAATTAAATAATTGTATTGAATAAATAAATAATAGTCGAGGTTGTCAAATCGAAGTTGGTTTAGACTAGTCCTACTTTTATTGGTTGTTTTTGGACGTGTAATTTTATGGTTTTTCAATTTCCTATTTTGTCTCCTTTCTCCCTCGAACCTGCTCTTCTCGCACTCTTCCCAACTCCTAACAATTGCAACCCAAAAATATTCAGCATAAATATTCTTCAGTTTTCTTCTTTCTGGGGTTCATTTTTCCTGATTGAGAAACTGGAAAACATCCCCAGAAAGTACTATGATAGATTGATTTCAAGAAAAGCAGGGTACGTTATACTGTAATGCCCTAACACATAGTATTGTGTGGAAGAGAGAAGGGTGGAAGATTTTACCATTTTGAGATATATATAGGTAAACCAAGAATCTCTATTTATGCTTTCTTGTTTTCTTTTTCTTTAGTACGGATTACGCATGCGTTTTGCAAATTTAAGTAATCAAATCTAGAATTGGAATTGGAATTTGCTTTTTCATTTGGTTAGACCGTGTCCTTGTGTGCAGACACGTTATATGGATGAAGGCATTGCAAAATTGGAATTTCATGATTTTATTTATTTTAAAAATTGTGAAAACAAGTGAAATTTGGGAGGAGCGAATTAAAACTGAGATCCATTTTGGAGATTGTAGAAGTAAAAGGTTTCAAAAATTGAAATAACAACGAACTTCTTAATAGGCGCTTCGGATCATACTTGACAACCTGTCATGACAACGGATACAACAGCCCCGAGTTACTGGTTGAACTGGAGGTTCTTACTCTGTGCAACATGGATCTTATCAACCATGGTATTTGCAGCATTTTTAATATGGAAATATGAAGGCTGCAATAAACCAAGAAATAGAGAAAGGGAGATTCGCAAGGAAAATGCAAGGTCTTTGTATAAGAATGAAGTTTGGGGTACATGTTCGAAGGCTATACATCCTCTTTGGCTTCTTGCGTACAGGATAATTTCCTTCTGTGTACTTCTGGCGCTGCTTCTAGCTGATGCCATTACCCATAGTGCTGGGATATTTTATTTTTACACTCAGTAAGGCATTTACTTCTTATATGTTAATCTGTTCTGGTTGTCCATAAAGACCAATTTTGAAAAATCGAGTAGTTTTCATTTGTATTCTGTGTTTCTGTAGCATTGAATTGTTGTCTTTATATGGTTATATTAATCTTTTATTTGTTATCTTTATATGGTAATACTGAGCACTGTTGACATTACCATCACTACAGTTCTGAGTGAATTTTCTAATGAAACAAAGTTCACACCAAGATAATATGTGATAACGTGATTTTTAGAGTTGTAATTTATTCGTTTTCTAATTAGTTTTGGTGTTAAACAGGTGGACGTTCACTTTGGTCATCATCTATTTTGGGGTATGTTACACATGCAACAAATTTCAGAGCTCTCTATTTATACCTTTGAATGTAATTTACATCAATGAAATACGTACTTCTGTCTCCTTCACCTTTAACTTTTTCCGATTCGCTACATATCTGAAATTTTTAATTAGTTTGTTTTCTGAAGTATAATGTAATGCTGCCGCCTTTCCTATTACAGAAACAAAATTTTTATGATATTCATTTTGGATTATGTAGATTGGATCTTCAATCTCTATTCATGGATGTATCCGCTATTTCCATGAAGTGGATGGAGAAAGGGATGATGGTTCTAATGCAGAGCGAGGCTCTTATGTCGCTCCCTCACTTGAGGATAAGGATGATTTGCCCAGCACGACCAGAAGCTTGAATCACCATAGGGAACCTCTTGATTGCAGAACTGCAGATGCTTGGGAATATGCCTTCCAAATACTTTTTCAGGCAAGTTATCTCCTAGATCTATATTTAATAACTCAGAAAATATATGTTGTCACTCATAACATGGTCTTATTACAATTTAAGTCTTCCGTCCATCACAAAATTTAGTGTGGTAATATTATTATCTGAGACTCCGACGCATGAAAACTTCTCGTTCTAATACAGCTTGCGAAGGGATTCAACTTGGCAGTGGAAATTTGAAATCACATTCTGTTATTTATTACAAATGCATCCAAATTATAGATGTGAATGCGTGCGTGTATTATGTTTAAACATCAAGTATATTGATGAAGTCAAGCATTAAGGCATCCACATTTTTCCATCATTCTTTTTTCTCAGAGTGTCCCAGTTGTTTAAAATGGGGAGTCGGGGACAATCCTGCCAATTCATTATGTACAATTCATTAGCATATAGGATCTCAAACTGGAGAAGACACTGGTTTAACGAACCTCTATTCTGTTTTAGTATTTTCTGTACCCATCCTTTATTTTTTTTCTTTTATGTATGTCCGCAGATGTGCGCTGGGGCTGTGACACTTACTGATTCTGTCTTTTGGCTCATAATATACCCATTTCTCACTGGAAAAGATTACAGATTACATTTTGTAAGTACAATTTTTTTCAGTTTTGTTGGATTAATCTCTTATGTTCTATAATCCATTCTGAAAGAAATACTCTCATTCTCTATAGTTCAATTTCTGGCGTGATTTTGAACATGTTCTTTCCATGACCCTCTCAATTGAGTTGGCAGTAGAGATCTATAAAAAACAAAATTCTTACAAAAGAAGTTTAACATCATCTCAGGATTTCTATGAGATGGAGAGTATTGTTTATATAGTCTCGTGAATTGCAGCACATGGAAATATTCACAGACATTGTCTCACTTGTATTGCTGCAACAGAGTTTGACAAACAATGAGTTCATTGCGTGGAAGTGTGAACTTGGTACTTGAAAAGCTCTCAGTTGGAGCTGTCTGCTATTTGATCTTGGTGGATATACTGCGAACATCAAGATCACAACAGTTGTAGAATATATTTACTAGAAATAAGACCAATTAATTATTGGCACAATTCATCAAGATTTCTGCTACTTAACTTTCCTAGAAAAAATCTTGCGCCCTTATCTTGTAAAAGATCCAATGCTTGTAAAGTAGGGCTCACTTCGATTCCACCCTACATATTGAAATAGTGGAGCAAACTTAGTTCAAACAGTTTACAGGCAAACAAGTAGTTAACTTATTGGAATCAAAAGTAATAAGAATCATGTTTTCTTTTGTATTCTAAAATCTAATGTAGACAGAATCAAAAGCCGCTGATGAAGGTTACATCATGGTAGAATGTATCATAATCCTCTTATCATTTTGGACATAAGAACTCCGATTTTGTTTGCATGTTACTTGTACTCGACACACACTTGCACTGATGGCACTTAAGAGGTTACACATGTTCATGGTCTTGGGACATATGAAACAACTATGATCTAGACAATACTTTTCTTCATTTTCATTTTTACATGGCTTTGACTATTTTACGATTATACTGCAGCTGGTTGTTTGTATGCACTCTGTCAATGCTGTTTTCCTCCTTGGCGAAACATTTCTAAATCGTCTGGTAAATTGTAGTCCCTTGAGGATGGAATTGCATTTACATTTACAACATGTTTGGTACACAATATTAGGTCGCACTGGACAGTACAATCGACAAAATTTTAGATTCCTTTTTTTCTTTAATACTGTCCAATGCTATCTAACAATAAGTGCCTAAATGACACCTAAAATTATTAATTCCTTGCAGCGATTTCCCTTCTTCCGAATTGCATATTTTGCTTTGTGGACGTGTGTATTTGTCATTTTCCAGTGGATCATCCATGCTTGTATCTCAATGTGGTATGCCTTCTTTTTTGTTTTTCTCCCGCAAACTATTGCATCAACGTTGTCAAGGACACATCATCCAGTTGTTAACACAATGAAAAATCTCTAATTGTTACAGGTGGCCTTATTCGTTTCTAGATTTGTCATCTCCATATGCTCCCATATGGTATGTATCATATTTCTCTTGTTCTTTTTATGAAGTGATGGCTTTATATTTTTGTGCAACTCCAAACCAATATTGACTCTTTATTTAAGCAAACAAATGATATAAGCTATTCCTTGTTCTCTATGTGAATACTTCAAGATATTTTTAAGTGGATATAGATAATTACTTTTGGTTCTTGTTGCTCTTGCATGGTTTGATTTTGCCTCAAAATCAGCTTCAACTTACCTCTAGTTCATATAATATATTCTCTACATATAAGATTATTTTGGCAGTCTTCCAGGTTATTTCTGCTCTATTTTATTTCTTTTAAATTATAATAGTTTACTACAATTCTTGCAATTACTTAAATAGATTATATGGGTTCCAAACCAAAACCGTTTTACTATCTGAACTAAACTTGAACAGACAACATTTTGCGGTTTGGTATGGTTTCAAACTGCGGTTTTGGTTTGGTTTGGCTGGTGGTGGTTTTTGTGTTCACACCATAATGGCACATCAAGTATTGATAGACTGTTCAGTTCTTCTCTGAGGAAAAATATCTTAGTTCCCCATTGGTTCGCTTGAGAGAAGTTTTGAGGTTCAAGTAGGACAGCTTGTTCATGTAAATTTCTTTTACGCCTTTTGAATATGGTAGAAACTATAAACTGTAAATGAGATATACCAATACGAACAAGAAAAATTTGTATAGCTTTTGTCTAGTGGTTACAAAGAGAAATACCCTATTTACAGGGTTATAATGATAAAATGAAATATCCTACCTAATTATGCAATCATATCAATAAGAAAATAACCAAACGACATCTTGACAGTCGCGGAAATTACAGGAATCTTTCCATATCTTTCGTTATGGTGGTTTAGCTCTAATCTGCTGTCGAAACAAATTTTGCAGGTACTTGGGCGTCGGATTGCTTCATCTTCCATGCTTTGCCATCTTTACTTTAATATTTCGGATAAAACTATTTTGTTTATCAAAGATAAACTCCCAAAGCCATCGGATCAGATAGGTCTATTGCGTTCCAGACCAAACATTATTGATTGAAGGGTAACTATATAATTTATTTGTAATGACAAAATTGATATTGATGAATATTTGTCAGCCTAACATAAATCGTTTGATGACATTAAATGCATAATGGATATATCTTATGTGCAAAATTTCGCCAAAATAAATAATGAAACACCATCGCGAAGCGAAGCGGTGATGGTATTCATTTTTCTGGACGTTGCCCTTCAAAAAGTTTGGTGAAAATTATACTTGATTGCCATCATGACTAGATTTGCCTTTGAGGACTTTGCGCGATTTTCTTCGTAAATGGTTTCTGCATTCTCTCAAATCTTGACAAGATTTGTATGTAAAAATGATTTTTTTATCTTAGATTTTGGAATTGAAAATAAAAGAATCGTATGTCGTTTAACAAAGTGTATTGCCAACTTCATCTTTCGAAAAATTAGCATTGGTATTTCGAGTGCAGAAGTTAACAAGTTGAGATTTAAAACTCCTAACATACAAAGCAGAATGATAGAGCTTTCACCACTATTGTATAGATTCATTTGAGTCATTAATTCGAATTTTTAATATTTTGTCTGCTAAGTTTATAAAAATATAAATAAAATATCCCAGAAAGTTTGGGGGTCAGCTATACAGTACTTAATTCTTTAAATGAAAACCGTGTTTCATCAATTTTTTTTTTCTAGTAATGTTATCTGTTATTATTCCATCATAACATTACGTGATGGCATGATAAACTGAAAAATATGTCGAGTTAAACGTAAGCTTGCATTATTGAATCTATCAGTTAATGTCTTTGAAACATAAAGCTCATTAGTAATGACAAATAAAAGTAAATTTCCTTTATTTGAGTGTCATATTAGGTAAGTATAAATAGAAATTGTGTAAAGACGTAATTCGAGCTTGAAAATTCAAGTGCAACGACTAAAACGTTCACAATAATTGAATGAGAAATATATAAAATATAAATTTATATACAGTAATTTTTAAATTTACATCTAACATTCTACTTTTAACCGTATGGTAACAAAAAGGATAATCGCCAAAATACCTCTACCTATACTAATTTTGTGCAATACTCCATAACCTTTCATTTTTGACGCAATACCCCCTAAATCGATCAAACCTTGCGGAGTACAACATTTTTGTCTTTTTTTATCCATAAAGCCTTGTGAAATGACGAATGTACACATTCTTTAAATAAAAGGAAAAAGAAAAGCAGAAAATAAATAATTAATTAATAACAAACGGTCCTTTTTTTTTTTTTTAAATACAACCAAATCCCAATTAAAACATGTCTCAATTAAAACAAATTAAATAAAATCTTTTTCATCTTCCACCAATCTACCTATCTCACCGCCGCTGCCACCACCAAAAAGTCCATACCCTTTTTTTTGCATCTCTCTCATTGTAGTGTAAATGCAACCCCTAGCAAGTACATATAGTAAAAACTTAGTTAAATGTCAATACAATAATATGGAAATTGAAATAACACAAATGAATTGCAAGAATCAAACTCCCCTTCACAATCCAAGCTTTGATGATGAATCAATCAATCAAAGATCAATCAAAGATTAGAACAAACAACCCAAGGTAACAAGGTATCATCACAACGAGGAAATACGTGAATATGACTGGTTGATCCGACCATATTTCCAAAATGGTCTTTGACCATATTAAAAAAAAAAAAAGGTGTTAAAATAGGGCAAATTCCACATTTGCCCTCATCTTCCCCACATCCAACATAAGAAAAAACCTAAAAAAGTGAAGAAAAAGGGGGAAAAAAAATAGTCAGGATCTGGTCGATCCTCCCACAACACCACAGTCGGCAAGCCAACCACCACAACTATTCACCGGAGAAGTGAGGATAGTTTTTTGGTGTTCTTATGCTATTGATTTTTCTTGAATGATAAAGTTTAGATTTAACATTTTTTTAGTTTTTTATTCATTTTTAGGTAGATGGTTGAGTAGAAATATTGGATTTAGTGTTGTTTGGGAGAAAGACAAGTTTTTCTAGCCAGAAATGGAGTTTTCCAACGAGAAAAACTGAAAAAACAGTCGGGCGACTAAGTCGGGCCGGACTGCTAGTCCGGACCAACTGAATGGTCCAGGCGGTTAACAATCCGGACGACTAGGCCGACTAGTCGGCCAAGAAATTAATTTTAATTATTTATTTAATTTTAAAAATTAATTTTCATTTAAATTAATTTATTAATTATTTTTCCTTTTGATTTATTTTGTTTATTCTTAAAAATATATATAATTTAAATTGAAAATTAATCGAACCAAGTTAAAATTTAATTATTTAATTTTTATTGAAATTAACGTATTAATTTATTTTTCTTTTGATTTATTTGGTTTATTTCTTTAATTAAGTCTTTTTAAATGAAATAAATAATTTTTAAAAAAATTAGTCGGCCCAAGTTAAAATTTAATCATTTATTTTTAAAATGTATTTTTTTATTCAAATCAATTTATTAATTATTTTTCATATATAAATTTTATAGAAATTAAAAAAATCATTAATTTTAATTTTAATTTTAATTAATTATTTT
>CAIGRP010074468.1:0-26004 GCA_903798385.1 Fraxinus cuspidata | reverse complement strand
AAAACTCATGCCAAAGTCAGTCACATACTCAATTTTTCCAACAATCTTTCCAACAGCGGCCGCAAAGCAAAAAACCAATTATGTAGCCAGTAAATGGTCTACCGGCGGTAGCACCAGAATCATTGCCAAATGCAAGCTTGGATCAGTAGTTTTAAGAGTTATTGAGTCAGAAGATAGATGTCGCAATTGCTCGAAGAAGGAACAAATCACGACTTGTCCTAATAAGTGAGGACCCATTCAGTTTGGAGATTATGGTAGTACTGCTCCCTCTGAAATTCAAGGAGTCGAAGATCGAAAAATTCAACATGACAACAAACCTAATCGATCATGTCAGAGTCTTTCAAGACCGGATACGATTGAACAGGTTACACGAGGTGGTAGCATGCAGAGTTTTTCCAATGACTAAGAAATGATGCAAGGAGGTAGTATGTATCATTACCACCACGTTCTATTACTTCATTCATTAATTTTGTAAACAAGTTTTTCACATATTTAGCAGTGCCCTAAAAGGAAAACAAAAAAAAAAGAAAAGAAAAGAAAAGAAAAATTGGTGACCAAGCTTATGTATTTGATCTAGGGCAAGACAAACATTTGGGAGAGTATGTTACACGGTTCAATAGGGCAACCTTGAGTATAAAAGGTATCCAGATGTCTTCGGTTGTCATGACCCTAGTCAACAGTCTCCAGATCAACGGGTTCAAGACTTTCTTGTCCAAAAAGGCCGCTCGAATATATGGTCGAGCTATTGAGGCGGGAGAGTATAGCTGTTGAGGTGGTAAAGGGGACTATCAGAGAACTTTGTAAATGGTGAGAGATTGTGATCGCGAATAGAAAAAAAAAAAACATTAGATCATCTTCTCAATAGATTGAAAAAAATATAAGTCTATGCCAGTTGGCATTTCCCTTTTTAAAGTAGTATTCAAGTTGAACTTTGCTTCATCTTTTGACCAAGTGGTGGTCAAGGTGGATTTGGGTTCTTCATACAAGTTGCACAGGTTGATACTCACAACCTGCTACTGTCAACTGTATTTATTCTCTTCAAAACAGTGGTTTTTGACATGGGAAAACCTGATTTCCGTGCCTGCGTTTTCCCAGTCTGCATAGCTTGTTGTGTTTCCTCGTACAGCTTGCCCATGTTCTACATGCACTACCTGTCTACGTCCCCTGACAGCATGTCTTTGTCTTCCACGCCTGCGTCTCATGTCGTAGGCAGTTACGTCATGCCGAAGCACCCTGTCTACGTTAATTTTTACAGCCACGACCTGGGAGGACGCAAGTCGCTACACCCACTGAATTAGGTGCGCCCTCGTCGCCAAGGGATGCCGAAACTTGGACCTAATTTACCATAGATCTACCTTATTCTCCCACTTTGCACCATGACATTCCCGAATCATGTTAAGCCTCAAGTCACTCCACTTTGGACCGTGACGTAGTGCTAGCTGGCACCTCAATGTCGTCAACTGCACCTTTGGACTCTAAATAGATTTAACTCCGTCCAAGTTATTCATTCAAACACTCAATCAAGCCACCCTTGCACAAAAACTCTCTTCTTAAGAACAATCTTGAATCTTCACCTTTGCCATCCGCAAACCTTGCACCACCACGTCCCACAACCTAAATTAAAAGTTCAGCAAATCATCTTTATATCAGCAATTATTTTCTTAAGTAAGAAACTGAAACATCTTTAGATTTAGCTAGTGATGTCATAATGTACCATGTCAATCCTGGAAATTTGTAAAAATAAAAATTGAATAAGAAACTAACACAACAATAAATCGACTCTTAGACTGTCTGGCTAATCCCTATCAGGTACTATCTATCTAAGTCCATTTGGAAAAGGCCTAATGGCCATCAAACAACAAAGAAATGTAACATGCCAAACTGCTTCACAACTCGACTCAAGTATATAAAATCAGAGCTCATCACAACTGATTCAACCCGATTGACACCATTAAATCTAGTCGACATGAGTTTTAAATCGAGAAAGTTCTCTTAATATTTGTCCATCCTCAATTATTGTAATACCGTATGCCTAAGGCCACTACTATACACTTTTGCAAAAATAATTAACAATTCAGTTAAACTTATAATTTGACCACGATGGAAAATATGTCCATCGCCACAAATTAATCCAAGCTAATAAATAAGAATCCAACCTTATCCAAGGCCCCCATCCCGAGACCCAGAAGGCCAAAAAATTTCAAGAAAAAAAAAGTCTCATTTGAACCAGATAAGAAAAAGATAAATAGTAAATCCATTACACCGCATTTTAATTGTAAAAAATAATAATAATAATTTAACTTTAGCTTATTTTTATATCTATGTTTATAAATTTTTCGTCACATCCTCAATCTTTAAGTATTTGATAATAGTTTCATCCGAAAGAATTTGTTATAAGGATGTTAAAACATTTATTTACCTTATATTTCTAAATAAATAAAAAACAACAAACATAAAAAAATTGACAAGATATTTGCCCCCCATCTAACTGAATATTATGATAAGAGACATAACTTGCTAATTAATTGAAAGTTGAGAATAAAATACGGTAGAAGAAGCACGAAAATGAACTAATTTTGAAGACTGTCATTGTAACTGAATATGGTAGTGTTGTGTTTTTCTATCACACGTGTACGATATCAAACAAGTAATATAATAGAACTTTGAGTCCGATTAATCATTCTCACGAGGACTATTATTTGTTTCTAATTTACTATCTCAAACTTTTATCTAACGAAAAATAAACAAATATGATTTTGGTTATTGTTTATCCAACTATAACTATTTCTAACAGTTTGAATGTATGAAAATGCACACAAAAATTGAATTAGGATTTCAAATATGGAAGAGGTATTAGGGCTCACAATTTCATCTATTGATTACCTTTAATTCTTAATTCAAGATTTACAAATCTAATGTAGTGCTCGTTAGAATTCTTCTATCGTATTCAATTTATCCCCTCCCTCTCCCTCGAGTTCTCATTATGTCTATTTAACTAAATTAATTTCATATCTCTATGTGAATTAATCTTAGTTAAATACAAGTATTGTTCTAAGAATTCATGTAACGACCGCAATAACTAGCATAAGTATCTTTACTATTTATACTAAGTTACTGAAATTTATTATGTGGTCTAAATAAAACTTACCTCTCAATTCGTAATAGATTCACAAAATCATTGAATTATTGATCAAGTAATTCAAAGCATTAAACTCATGAATAAAACCATCACACTTGATTTGAAAGAACTCGAATCTTGAATAAAAGAAATAAATTGTCTCAAATATGTTACATTATTCGCCCTTCTAGGTAGTTAACAATTATTGTCCTATCATTATAATGTAGAGATGTTAGTCATGCGAGTCTGCTCTAGCTCATATATGGAGCTAGCTAAGCACAAGCTGGCTGATTTTCAATAATCGCTATTCGGCTCGTCCATTGATGGGCCGAATCAAGTAGGCTCGTCAATTATCACGGAAGTTTGCATTTTCACTTCTAGACTATGAGCTAGCTCATATGTGAGTGCAAAACAACTATTTTGAGAGTCTCGCACAAGATTTTCACTACTTGACTCGTTTGTGAAGAGAGCAGTGTTGATGGGCGATCCCCCCAACTTAACTCTCTATAGAAAATGTTGAAACTATTGTTCAAAATCAATAAAATAGAATATGAAATAAAATTGGAAAATTTGAATGTTTTGCCCATGCGTACACATAGGCTATTCTACCATGTGTACGAATTGTTTGAGCTTGCAGGAACATAAACAAAAATGTTTCTACTATTCGTATGCATGGATTATACTATGCGTACACATGAGGTTAAAAACAAGCCTTTGGTTGGCTTTTTAACTTGAAACTTGGTGTCCATATGGATGAAAATTTGTCTATTTTCATTATATTTTAGTATCATTAGTATTGGTTGAGATCTATAAATAGATGATTAATGATCAATACAAAACACATTAAAACCACTTGAGATTAAATTCTATTTCACAAGAAAGATTAAAACTCTTTTCTTTTATATTCGAAAGTATAATTTTTGTGCTCTTGAGTTTTGAAGAATTTCACTAGTGTTTAATTATTTATTCTTTTTCAAGGTTTGATAAATCCTGCAAACCAAGAATTCCTTTAAGCATCAAATCCAATCTGAGAGGGAGCAAATATCGTTTGAGAACAATGATTACGTGTTTAAGCTTTTGAATTTTCTTTAAAGTTCTTGATTACATTCTTTTGTTTCTTCTCCTTTTCTTTTATTTGGAAATATTATTCCAACAATATCAAATGATACCTTTCAATGGAGAATGGAACTACCATGGCGACGATCAAGTTGATGAATCAAGACCTCATTCTTTTGGACCGTTTTGATGGGGTGAATTTTATAAGGTGGTAAGACAAGTTGAAGTTTCTCCTAATGGCATTAAAGATCTTCTACATTATTGATCCCAAATCGGCACCACTTGCGGAACCAACAGATGAAGATACTAAAGCTACAAGGACGGAAAGATTCTCAATGCATTATCCGACCAGTTGTATGATCTCTACACCAACACGTCTTCGGCAAAAGACATTTGGGATGCGTTGGAAAACAAATATAAGGTCGAAGAAGAAGGTACCAAGAAATTTCTTTAAACAAGGTGTTTTAATTTTAAATTCCTTAAACTATTCCCCTTCTTCCCTAAGTGCATGAATTGAAAATTCTTGTCAACAAATTAAACGCAATCAAAATTGAAATTCCAGAATCTTTCCAAGTGGGAGCAATCATTGTGAAACTCCCGAGAACTTGGAAAGAATATCGGAAGAAAATCATTCATAGTTTCGAATATTACTCTTTGAAACAAGTGTAGAAACATCTTCGAATTGAGAAAAAGTTAAGGGCAAGAGATAAGAATTAACATTCTTATGAAGGTACTTCAAAGGCCAATATTGTGGAGAATACTGAACCTTCAAACAAATCCAACAAGAGAAAGCTTTCTAAAAGCTTTGACAAGTTTAAAAAGAAGTCCAAATGAGGTTTCTTTGTATATGGAAATCTGGACATTATGCAAAAAATGTGAACACCAAAAACAAAATAAATTTGAAGGAAAAGTGAACTTTTCAAAGAAAATAACATTGTGGCTACCGTGAGTGAGATCAATGCTATCAAGGGAAAGGTTCCTGATTAGTGGTATGATACATATGCAACTATTCATGTATCATATGATAAATCTTTATTCAAGATTTATTATGAAATGGATGGAGATCAAGAGATTCAAATGGTAATGAAGGTCGCACCAAAGTGATTGGAAAAGGAAATGTGGAGATTATATTCACTTATGGCAAGATCGTTATCTTAACAAGTGTACTACATGTTTCTGATATGAATAGGAACTTAGTGGTAATCTCTTATGAAATCGGGTATAAAAAGTGTTTATGAGTTCGGTAAACTTGTACTGTCCTAAATGAGAAATTTGTTGAAAAAGACTAATCTAGTAAAGGAATGGTCAAGCTTTGTACCATTGACAAGTTGATTAATAATAAAGTTGAATTTGCTTATTTGCTTGATTCATTTACTTTAGAACATGCTAGATTGGTCACATGCGTAAAAGTACCATAAAACAAATGTTAAAATATAAATTAATATCTTATAATGAAAATAATGCATATAAATGTAAAACATGTGTAAAATTCAAAACGACTAACAAGCATTATCAAAGTGTAAATAGAACTTCTAATATTTTATAATTAATTCATACAGACATATGTGAATTAAATGACATGTTAACTATATGTGGAAATATGTATTTCATTACCTTTATAGATGATCACCCTATATATACTTATGTTTATTTAATGAAACATAAACATGAAACTTTTGATATGTTAAAACATATAAAAATGAAGTTGAAAATCAGTTATATAAAAAATAAAAATTCTAAGAAGTGATGGGGGTAAATATTTTTCTAGTGATTTTAATTCATTTTGAAAACAACAAGTTATAGTACATCAATGTTCTGCATCTAGGACATATGAACAAAATGATTTAGTTGAAAGAAAAATAGAACATTAGTTGAAATGATAAATATCATGTTAACTTATGTTAAGTTGTCATTTAATTTATAGGGTGAAACATTGTTGAGTGCATGCAGAAGATTAAACAAGATTCCCTTTAAATTTATAAATGTTTCTCTTTATGAATTGTGGAAAGGAATAAAATCAAATATTGGTTACTTCAAACTGTAGGGGTGTCTTATATATTGTAAGAACACGAACCCTAATAAGACCAAGTTGGGTTCAAGAGGCATCAAATGTACTTTTGTTGGTTATGCTAATAATAACAAATCATATATATTATAAAATTTGGTGACCAATGTGATAGTTGAATCTAATGAAATTGAGTTATTTGAGAATTCACTATTTTCGAATAACGAATTAAGGAAAACTCATAAATAGATCCCAAACTCTAGTGGAATACAAGATGAAACATCTTATAAAGACAATAATAAATTTATTAAATCTCGAAAAAGTAAAAGAACTCAGATAGAAAAAACTTTAGGATTGGATGAAATTAATTCTCAACTTATTTCTCTTTATCTAGTAAAGGGAAATGTGAATAATGTTGTAAGAACAATTCCTTGTGTTCTACAAGTGGAAATCGATTCTAAAACTTTTAGAGAATATATGGCTTCTCATGATAGTATCTTTTGGAAAAATGCAATTAAAGATGAAACAGATTCAATTATATCAACAATACGTGGGAACTTGTCGACTTACCACCAAGATCCAAACCTATTGGATGTAAAATGGTGTTTAGGAGAAAATATAATATTGATTGCTTTCTTAATACCTTTAAAGCTATATTAGTAGCTGAAGGTTATTGACAAAAGGAAGGAATATATTATTTTGACATTTATACCCCGGTAGCTAGAATAACATCAATTAGGATATTATTCACATTAGGTTATGTATATAACTTGCATGTTCATCAAATGAATGTTAAGACAAAATTCTTAAATGGGTTATCTCGCTGAAAGGTTTATATGGAACAACCTGAAAGATTTGCTCTACCCGAAAATGAACATAAAGCGTACAAGTTAGTGAAATCGTTATACGGTTTAAAACAAGTACCTAAGAAATGGCATGAGAAATTTGATTTAGCTATTAATTCATTTGGTTTCAACATAATAGTGTAGATAAATGCTTGTATTCCAAATTATGTGATAATTGTGTTAGATTTATTTATATATACGTTGACGACATGTTGATTTTAAGTAATCACGTGAATTGAATAAAAGAAATGAATAAATTTATTTCTTCTACATTCAAGATAAATGATCTTGGACAAGTGGATACATTTTAGGTATCAAAGTTATTGTGGCGTTTTTTATATAACAAGTGTACGATATCGTAACAAGCAGTATAGTGGACCTTTAAGTTCGGATATTGTTTCCATGAAAACTATACTTTAGGATTTAATCTAATTTTTCTAACTCATATTTAAAAAAAAACAAGTAAATAATTATGATGGTTGTGATTATTTTTCCTAACTACCTTTAACTAATTAAAAATATAAAAAAATTGCGCACAACGGATAATTGAAGATTCAAATATGTGACGAATATTAGGGCATAACAATTTAATCTTTTGATCACCTTAATTCTTAATTCAAGATTCATAATCTAATGTAGTGTTCTATCGAATTCTTTTATTGTATTCAATTTATCCCTCTCGAGTTTTGATTGAGCCTATTTAACTAATTAAATTATATATCTCTATGTGAATCAACCATAGCTAAATGAAACACTAGTTCTAAGAATTCATATTATAACCGCAATAATTGGTATAAATATCTCTACACGTCATACTAATTTACCGAATTTTACTATATGATCTAAATCTCAAACTCATATCTCGATTCGTAAGAGACTAACATAATCATCAAATTATTGATCAGATAATTTAATGCATTAGACTCATAATAAAACCAACACATATAAGAATAAATCATATAAATCTTGAATAGAAAAATAAAGGATTACAAGTTGACCACATTTTTCCCTAATATAAAAATTAGTTATTCATATTGTAAAAATAAAAACACGTGAAAGTAGAAAGATATCACTAAAAATTGATGAAACGTGTAATTTTTCGTGTATGCTGTCTCCCTTCTTTTCTTTTCTTTCTTTCTCTTTCTCATGCAACTGTTTTCTCTTCTCTTTCTTCTTCTTCTCTTCTTTCTTCTAGCCATTTTTCTCTCCTCTCTCCGTGTGCGTTTCTTTTTTCTGTTTTCTTCTCACGCCACTGTCATTCTCTGTTTTCCCCTTTTATATGTAATTCTACTGATGCTCATTTAACTCGAACCCATTTAATGTTATATCTCTATCCAATGTTTCATCTTTGGATTTTGCCTATTTTCGCCATTTTTGCATTCTTTTCTTAAAATCTTCATTAAACATAATTGTTTTACCTACAAAATACAATATAACATAAATTAGGTAAAATTTTATCCAAAAGACAATAAAATATCATGATTTAGGGTTTCGAACATGTGTAGAAACTACACTTATCAGTTACTAAATTTAGTGGGGGTTACAATTTGAGTCAATCACATTATATCAAGAATGTGATAAATAAGTTCAAACATTTAAATATAAAAGAATTTAGTACCCCTCCCTTTATCCAAGTTTAAAACTTATAAAGATGGATGAGAAATTGCTCAATTGGAGTATGCAAGTACTATATGAAGTCTAATATATGTAGTTCAATGCACAAGATCGGACATATAATTTACAATTAGTAAAATTAATAAGTTATTAGTAATCTGAACAAGGAACATTGGAAGGACATTGGAAGAGTTATTGGTTATTTAAAGAAAACCTTACAACAACGGGAACTAATAGAATTTAGTAGGCTGAAAACGGACTGTAATCCATTTTGTCTATAGTGGAGGTAACTGGTTTGATCCTCGAATAATTACTCAATTGGGTTTCTCCATAATCAATAGTTGTGTTATTTATTGATTTCTTACTACAAACTGCAGTAATTCAATTTAGGATAATTGGATTGTTTGTTTAACCATCTAAAAAAATTAAAAGTGACTTGTTGCTTGTTAATTGTATAATTTCGCACATAAGGTCAAACTTGGTTAGTAAACTACGTTATTTCAGAGTAGATTATACAACTTTTTGACGTATAGTCCTATAGAGTAGGTATAATTCGGCTTGCCTTTGCACATTTTGCAACCCAAGCTTCCTTTATTAATTTTGTTCCTCACTAAACTTTCTTCCTTTATTTCTTTAGGTTTTATCATTAAATTTTGAAGACATAAATTTCCATATAAACCAATATAATTGTGGCCTCAAATGACAATTCAACTTAATTATCGAAGAATTATTACGGAAGCAATGAAATAAACATTGTGACTACTTTTCAATTTGCATTAAAAATAATGGACTATAAATCACATTTTCATCAATAGATAATCGATGGTAAATCCAATTGAATAATATTAAAAGAACGCGTGATGCACAATATCAAATAAGAGGCATATTCAGACCTATTTAATTGTATTATATTATCTTTACCAAATATGTCACATGGAGCATGTTTTAACTGTGCTTATAAATTAATTTTCTAAACTGTAATTTAAAACTTACCCTTTTAAAAAGCAAGTTTTTGATAATTAACAAAGCAACTACAATAATTCTTGAAAAAAAGAAGTAATTTAAAATAAATTTAACTTAATTTGAGCCTCATTTTTGTAATAGTAGATTGATGAATAATGTGTAGTTAAAAATGAAGGAAAAGTTTTTTGATTTTGTATTATATTATTTTATTGAAAAATGTGTAGTTGAAAAGAATAGAGTGATAAATGTATTTTGAGAAAAATAGAGATCAAACAAGGTCTAAGTACGACAAAAATACTGGTACGAAATAATTAGGGTTTACATTGATATGCACAAACACAAAAAGATTGTGGCTTGCTGATGTCGCAATTGACGCTAAGTAAACCAGGATGATGTTTATAACATGGCCCTGTGCACACTATGAGACTCTGTTCTTGTTCGCCGCATGGACTAGGAAATGAATAGTAACAAACATCCTCTGCATTCACCAACCCATCTCCTCTTCCCTCACCTACACCACAGGTGAAAACACAATAAATTTAATTCAATTTCACTCAAGTTATATATATAAGTAAAACAATAATATACTTTCGGTACTTTTTAAATTTTAGTAGAAGTTTCTTCACATTCAACCAACCCAGTCGACTCGTACTACTAGCGTATGAACGACTTTGGTTGGTCTTAAAAATTCTAATTGAAGACAACTTTCATATCATTCGGGACACTCCTTAAATCTCTCGTCTTTTCCATTGATTGATGAAGTGAAGTCATAAATCAAAGCTATGCGTGTTAATACTCGAGATCAGCATGTTATTACTCATTCACATACAAACATAATTAAGGAGTATATATGAACCTCCTATGAGAAAGGCAAGAACAATGAAACTAACAACGTGGAAAGTTTCCACATCTTCAACCTAAAAGTACTCACAACAATGTCTTAATCCTCGAGAGTTGTTGTCACATATACATATAAATTCAAGATTAGCATAGTACGCCTCATTTACGTGCAAGCGTAATTAAATAATACAAACCTGACATGAAAAATGCGAGAACAATGAACAAAAAAATTGTTGAGACTTTTGACATCTTCATTTTAAAGTACTCACAATGACAAAGGTAGATTTTAATCTTTAAGGTTCTTGTCATATTTATATTTGAAATAATGTTAGTTGGCACATGAATGAATTGTCCAATAAATGAATTAATTTATTTCTTTTTAAAAAAAACACACAATATTAATTAAACTTCTAAAAATATAAAATTACAATTAGATTTTCTATGAAATTTCTAAAATTTCCATTAAATTTTCTTATTTACAGTAATCATTAATTATTATTTTTTTTCTATGTAGACATGGATGTAATATGCCTTGAGACTCGAAGCATAAATTTCTTTATTTTTATGCCTATATTTTTATTGGGTTTTAATTATTATTATTATTTTTTTATTTTTTATTTTTTTTGTGCCTAGCCTTCTTTAGTGAACGTCCTTTATATACAATGTCAATATCGGTTGGAAATTTGTGATGTGTGTACAAAATATATAAATTAATTCAATTAAATTGAAATGACACTTCATAAGTATAAATTCAACTGTAAATTAAAGGAAAGAAATAAGAGTTAAGAAAAGTTTATCTCTGGAGGTCCTCAATTATGCTAGTCCATCTTCTTGCCGGCAATAACTACTCAATATAAAACTCTTCTAATTTCAAAGGAGCAGGTTCTTCTACAATCCTACAGGGTTATAAATGGGGCGAGTTGAACCACTCGACTCGCATACCTCCAAGCTCAGTTTGCTTATTTGAAGTGTGACTCGAATTGTTCAAGACTCGTCAATTTTTTTTAAATAAAATTATATATTTAACTCATTATGATGAGCCGTCACGCGAGCCGACGAGTTTGCAAGCCAATTTGTATGAGCCTAAAATTTTGTTGTTCAGCTAGCTAGTGGGATAAGCCGCTCGCCCCACTTCATATCATGCATTTATGTGAAAATAAAGAATAAAAAATAGAAATACTCCTCCATCCACGTATAGTTACATGAATGTAACTTCAGATATTTGGTTCAAATATTAACTTGAATAAAGTTATTGAACTTTGTATATGTATGTTATAGCTAATTGAGCTTTATTTTAGGCAAATTTGTTTTGCATTAGCCAATTTGATAGTCTAAAACATAAAATAAAAATAACTAAAGAGACAAAATGAAACAAACTAAACTTTAGTTAAAAAATACTGACTATTTATAAATTATTTTATAAATTGTCAAAACTTTATTTCCAATCATATATATCAATAGATTTACAAGTACTATTTATCTACTTATTCATCATCCATTTGTGTATATTTATAATTTATATTCTTCAATGGAAATGTTTACAAAAGTGGGAGATGTGAGAACTCTTCGACTTGAATTCTTTTTTCTTTATTTTATAAATCCTTTTTGAATGTTTGCTAGTTTAACATTTTTAGTTTTAAAAAGGTCCCAAAGTGAGATAACAAAGGTTAATAGAATAACTTTTTAATAACAAAAAAAAAAAAAAAAGAATGAAAATGACATAACATTTTTCCCTTTTGATATAGAACGGAACGTTCATCCTCTCTTTCTCAGTACTATATGAATTAGAAAAATTAAATTATTAGTCTTCAATTTATTTAAAAAATAAAAATAAGTCCCACTACTTGACTATAAACCTAATTTTTTCGATAAGAGTCATTCTAACCTATTAATTTTATGAGAGAAAAATGTCTCGTTTTTTCATTTGACTGTAGCGATGTCAAAAAAGTTCAGCGGCCCGAGCTCGACCCGGAAAAAGCCCGAGCTGGGCCGGCTTGTGGAGCGTCGGCTCAAGCCCGGGCTCATCACCGGCCAGTGTCACAGGCTGAGCTGGGTTGTATTTTTTTGTATATTAATATTTAGTTATTATTTATTATACGTATAAATTGTACAAATTTTAAATACATTATAAAAAAATTATAGATTTATAACGAATTTAAAAAAAAAAAAACACGAGCCGGCTTAGCTCGGCTCGTTGACATGGCTAGGCTATGTAGACAAATAATTTTCAAGGGTCATTATACCAAATTTGAAGAATTAATATTTTGAGTTNAAAAAAAATAAAGATTTATAACGAAATAAAAAAAAAAAATAAACCCCGACATGACCCGCTAAGGCTTGAGTCGAAAGCTCGGGCCAAGCCTGTTTTTTTGGGTTCGGCTCGGCTTAGGCCCAAAAAAGTTTAGACCTATTTTGCTCGAGCTCGGCTCGAGCCTTGAGTTTTGACTCGTGACTTGGCTCGGCTCGACATGGCTATTTGATTACTTGGGCAGCATGTGACCAACATATATTCAAAGTCTAAGGGTTAATCGAGACATTATTCCATCATACTCTTACTTCTAATTTAAGTAAAATAACAGAGACAACGAATGAAAACAAAAATAGAAAAAAGAGAGAGGGGACTACCCAAAAACCAACCCATTGTCGGCCAACCCCTATCACCTGTAGTCGCCGCCCACCAATCCTCCTCAAAATCCATCATTTGAGGAGTGTCATCTTCGATTGCTGGGGAGCCATCATCCTCCATTCGCCACCTCATTTCACACGGTGATTCGAACACTCAATCTACTCAAAAATTTTACAATCGTCTCTTCACCGTGCATTGAAAAATCATCTCAAGAGCAACAAATATAGATCATCCCCAACCATACTCAGAAAATGATCTAGTCAGCTAAGAACAAAGATGAAAAGTGTCCTTTTTTCATTTGGAGGCTTCCATTTTATGCCTCTTCCTTGCCTGTAACTTCGGCGTATTTACATCTTTATTGTCTCGTAAGTGTCTAAGCATGGAGTATTTTTGAATGAATTCCATCAACCGTGGGTAAGCTTTCGAGTTTGGGATTAACTGGTAATAAGTTGAACTATGCTATTTCAAAATTAAGTTAGAGATGTTAATTAAGTGATGCTATCAAGAAACTAACATTGAGGAGCAAGTTACAACAAGGTCCATTAGTTGAGGTCCTTGAGGACCACAATTTTCTCTTAAGGTGCTTTTTGACTGCGAGCACGTAATTTGTATGGAAAGAAAATAAATTCTAGACAATTCAATTATCTAAGCTTATTTGTATGAAAAATATTAATTAAATATCTTTGATTGAGTTAGTTTTCAATTTATAAAATATCATATTGTCCATTTTTTTTAATTGATGAGCAAATCAGAGAAGGGGCAGATAAGAGAGTGAATTACATGGAAAAAAATCACTTCTTTCTAAAGAAAATATTTTCCTTATTTTCAAGGAAAATATAGTCATGTGATCAAAAGTAAGAAAATATTTTTCGTGAAGAAAATTGTCTATCAAACAAAACAAAAATAAAAAATTAGATAAAAGAAACAAAATTTTCACAAAATTATTGACAATCAAAAGCACTATTTTTGATTAAATGCTAAAATGGTGATCTTATTTCGTACCCTAAGAACCTGCCCATCAAATTCTGTCCATTATCTTAAAGCCCATAAAATATCTGGTACAAGTAATGGACCGAATGAGAGAGAGAGAGAGAGAGAGACTCATTCAAAGCCATGTTTGGCTACATATAAAAAAGTAGAAGCTACTTTCTCTCTCTCTCTCTCTCTATATATATATTGAAAAAAATTACTTTTATAATTAAACATGTTTGAATAATATTTTTTTCCTTACTACTAAAAAAAATAGTTTTTGCAAGTAGTTATCACTTTTGTTTCAAAATAAGTAACTTACTCAAAAAAATCTATGCTTGCAAAAACACATCTTTAAATCTTCTACGATTTCTCGAACTATTGACAGCAGTCCAAGAATCCCTTAAATCTCATCCGTCAATTCGTTTTATCGAACTACCACATTATATTCTTACTAGTTTTTATTTACGCTCATAAACCCAAGAACCTGGTGGGCTTCACACCACCCCGCAGCCATCTCAACGTGAATCCCATAATCCTCCACAAAACAAGAAACTAAAAGTAAAATCACCCTCCAAAAAATCTAAGAAATAGTAGTAGATGAAGATCCCAAAAGATAAGACTGTTGATATCAAGTTTCTCCTTACTTCCTTCTTGTTAATTTTATTGTTTAAATTTTTGATTGAATTTTTTCGAAAGTAGATATGGGTGTTTAATGAGATGATAGAAGAAAAAAATTGACGGGTTCTTTTGTATTGCAAAGAACGTGTGATGAAAGTATTTGTGGTGTGACGACTGGTGTCAAGGTCAGAATTGGGTTAAATTGAGCTAAGTCAATTGAGGAGGTGACTGAGTTTGGTTGGGAAGAGTGTGAATTTGTGTTCCCTAAGAGGGGTTTTTGTTGCATGCTATAGAGGGCGGGAGATTGTGCGTCAATTTGATTGAGTTACAATCATGAGGATACTGAGTTTAGACCAAGCACGATGTCTGGGATCCGAGTTTGAGTTGGTTGGACTGTTTCGTGAAGTGGGCGGTTGAATCTTGTCAGTGTGTTGCTGAGTTATTCAATCTCTATCTCAAACTAAAGCAGGCGGTTGGTAGCCGACTTTCTTTCTTCCTTTCCAGTTTTTATCCCGAAGTCAATTGAATTTGATTACGTAGATTGTGAGAAAAAGGTAAAAGTAGAAGAATTTGAGTGCTTATCATTAATAGAATTCGATGGGTTTGGATTTACACCAAGATTTGTACTTTTAAGGTGGTGCGAAATAAATATAGTGACTGGGAAGATTGATTCATGGCTTTTCTTCCGTAGTAATAACCACGCATCCATGCCTTCAGTGGGAATGAGGTGAAGTACGAGGGTGTTCGGGACGAGGGTATTGCGGTCAAGAAGGAAGGTCTATAGGGGACCCCAAGAGGGTGGGAAGTACACAAGAACGATCAATGGGAATAATGAGTGGATTGAGCTTGTGGACAATTCCGGGGAACGGTGGAACGGATTCCGGTAGCCCTCGCAAGGGAAGCACATTGGATGAAAAGGAAAATGGAAATGGAAAAGGATATGATCTCACTGTGGAAATGAATGCCAAAGAAACAGAAATACGGGAGGGTGAGGGCACTGTTGAGGAAATATTGATAATCAAACGCACCATTTTTGATTAAGTGCTAAAATGGTGAACGTATTTTGTACCCTAAGAACCTGGCCATCAAATTCTGTCCATTATCTTAAAGCCCATAAAATATCTGGTACAAGTATTGGACTGAAAAAAAAAAGAGAGAGAGATTAATTCAAAGCCATGTTTGGCTTTTTATTTATATATATATATATTTGAAAAAAAAAATTACTTTTATAATTAAACATGTTTAAATGATATAATTTTTTCTTACTACTAAAAAAAAATAGTTTTTGAAAGTATTTATCACTTTTGTTTCAAAATAAGTAACTTACTCAAAAAAATCTTTGCTTGGCCAAACACATCTTTAAATCTTCTACGATTTCTCTAACTATTGACAGCAGTCCAACTGTGAAACCCAAAACCATTACCAATACCCACTACCCTAATGTAAACGGCCCAAGACTTAAGACCACTACTCAGCCCAATCCAAAAATGAAAACAAAACATCAGTTTCTCATACAGCCTCATCCGACATCCAGCCTCCATTTCAATTCATTTTCCTCCAAGCTCGACCTCCGCCTCTCACCTCTGCGTCTTCTCCAGCCAGCCTCGGGTCGCAGCTCCTTGCCGGCGATACTGCTTCTTCATCCTTCGACAATCGGCAGCAGTTCCTGTTCGACTTCGAGCCCTAGACCAGCTGCTTCGCCTCCGTAACCCACTGTAAGTTTCTGAGGCTTTCTTGAATATTGTTTCTTTTCTTGCTCAAGCATTTTCACACTCACACCAACACATTTTCTGCCCTTGCAAATTTTGTAGCGTAAAAGGATAGGTGGCTTCTTGTAGTTTATTTGGAATATTGACAGCTATTCAAGTACCATGTCCATATCAATTGAGAAAATCAACCTTTGAATTTGTCCCTGATTTGTGCACAAAGAATTATAATTGTGAAAAACCACATGGTTCAAGATGGCGTGAAGAAATGCATTAGAGCTGGTTTAGGGCTCTATTTTATTATGAAGTTCCATGTTTTGTTATGTAAAGTAGTTTGTCTGGAACATTGACAACTATGAATTTCCATGTTTTGTCATGTCATGACTGTTAAGGGTGAGAACGTAAAGTAACTTTTCGTGTGGTACTTCTGTTTCAATAGTTCTCTTCCTTCTGATTAGTAAAATTATAGTGTCGATTTGTGGTTTGGTTTATAGATTGGATGAATTGCGAAAGCTCTCAATTTTCGTCCATGGTTTTCTTTGTTTGCCTGTCTGTACAATTGGTTCGCTTCCAGCCAGCCTCGGGTCGCAGCTCGGTGCCGGCGATACTGCTTCTTCATCCTTCGACAATCGGCAGCAGTTCCTGTTCGACTTCGAGCCCTAGACCAGCTGCTTCGCCTCCGTAACCTACTGTAAGTTTCTGAGGCTTTCTTGAATATTGTTTCTTTTCTTGCTCAAGCATTTTCACACTCACACCAACCTTTGAATTTGTCCCTGATTTGTGCACAAAGAATTATAATTGTGAAAAACCACATGGTTCAAGATGGCTTGAAGAAATGCATTAGAGCTGGTTTAGGGCTCTATTTTATTATGAAGTTCCATGTTTTGTTATGTAAAGTAGTTTGTCTGGAACATTGACAACTACGAATTTCCATGTTTTGTCATGTCATGACTGTTAAGGGTGAGAACGTAAAGTAACTTTTCGTGTGGTACTTCTGTTTCATTAGTTCTCTTCCTTCTGATTAGTAAAATTATAGTGTCGATTTGTGGTTTGGTTTATAGATTGGATGAATTGCGAAAGCTCTCAATTTTCGTCCATGGTTTTCTTTGTTTGCCTGTCTGTACAATTGGTTCGCATGTGCCTTTTCCCCCTATGAAAGCATGAACGTGCTCCCCTCATTTTTGTCATACAAAATTGTCTCTGTATCTGTATAATTTTTATTTCTTAAATAACTTCCTTTTGTTTTAATTTAATTGGAGTTTAGAATTCTCTGTTAGTTTTGCTGGAGTAGTAGTGGTTATTAAAATTTTATAGTTTGATGTAGCTGTACCTTTTTTTAAACATAAAATTCTCTTTTATGACTTGGAGGAATGCCCTTGACATTTGCATCATAATTTTGCTATTTCTGAAGCTTCTCACTGCCAACTCTATTTTTGTAGCACCCTTACCAACTGGATTCTGAGGAACCTATTAATAGTTTTGCTTCACATTCTTGAGAATGCCCATCTTTAGAGACATTGCTTCTATCATCTTTTAGTGCAACAACCCCCTACTGGCTATTCTTATCCATCGATAACCAAAAACTCGACGTTCAACATCGATAAATTGTGCCCACACTGAGTTACTTTCCTGACTCCGCCCTGCATACATAGGTATAAGAATTTGTGTTTTAAGGACAATAATTTTATTCTGTTTGTTTCGATCTGTGTTTTTGCTGTTCTGAATTTTTCATTTTGGTGTTTGGTATAGTCCAATTGAAGAAGCAGATCGCATGTTCCTTGAAATTAACTAACAAATCAAGTAACTGCGTTGCCTAAAAGGGTATCAACTTTCGTCATTCAAACTATATATACATATTCGTGTGATAATTATTTTTTTCAACGGAGACAACACGGGCAGCCGCCCTGGCTCTCCGGGTGCTAGTTAATGAACACCTCCTCTTTGTTGTTTTGCAGAGTCCAAACAGTTGTGGAATAGGTATCCCTGCTCTTTGAATAATGCTTTCTATGACAAAGATTGATTTTTTATTTGATGGGCTTGTGCTTGTTCTCAAGAAAGTCTTCATTGGGTTTCAATTTTGGGGTTGTGCATAAGTTGGGGCTGTTTATTGGACAGGTTATTGTGAAAGATATCAGCTTTTGCAAATTGTATAGAAGTGCTTCTTCTGTTTTAGTGTTGGATAATGACTCTGACAGCGGTTCAAACTCTGAAAGCAACTCAGAAAATGAAGCATTTGATTGGAGAAAAGGAAAAATAGTTCCTCGAAAATGCATCGATGAGCAGCGCAAAGGCAACAAGCTTTTTTCAGTTGTGGTTAGAGTTCTCAAGTCTTTAAATTGGCAGGCTGCAAGACAAATAAATTTTCTGAGTGCTACTGAAAAATATGGTTTTAATCAATCAATCAATGCTTATATGATGATGGTGCATATATTTGCATGCGCTGAAATGCATATGGAAGTATATGCATTGCTGAGAGAGATTATCTATTGTTATGAAAAGTTTGATCGTGATTTGTATGGATTAATCTTAACTTTATTGGATTGGTCTAGTGATGCAACTATATCGACTCTCCTTGTTAATGTACTTATCAAGGTTTTTGCTTCAAATAGGATGCTTAAACATGCATTTGAAGCATTTCACCAGGCTAATAATATTGGGCTTCAATTGGGTGTTGAATCGTGTAATTTCTTGCTTAAATGCTTAGCAGAAGCAAATGAAAGAGAATTTCTTGTGAAATTATTTGAAGCAATGAAGAAGCTTGGTCCCTTACCTTGTGTCTACACTTACACAATTATGATTCAATTTTACTGCAACACGCATCATGGGCAAGGCAATGTAGATATTGATCAAGCAACTGACATTCTGGAAGAAATGGAGAAAAGTGGGATCACCCCATCTGCTGTAACATATAATTCGTATATTCATGGACTTTGCATGGTTGGAGGTGCTGAAATTGCTTTGGACATTATCAAAGACTTGAGAAGTAAAAGCCAGCCCCTCAACTGTTACTGTTATAATGCTGTTATTCATGGATTTTGTAATACAGGTGAGCCCGAAATAGCTATGCAAGTTTTGACGGAGATGAAGAGCTGTGGAATTAACCCAGATACGCACAGTTATAGTATATTGGTTGAAGGGTTTTGCAGACGCGGAAATATTGAGAGAGGTGACATAGACATTGCCAATAAACTTTTGGAAGAAATGATAAACAATAAGTTGGCTCCTAATGCTTCGAGTTATGAGAGCTTGATTCATGGATATAGTAAAAATGGTTCCTCTGAGAAAGCCTTGATGTTTTTCAATACTATGATAGAATACAATATTTTGCCAAATATTGCTACCTGCAACTTGATCATAAATAGTTACTGCAAGGAAGGATGTATAAAGGAAGCCTTGCAACTTATAGATGAAATGAGAGACTGGGGAATTATCTCGAACATGTTTACCTATAATTTGGTTATCAACTCACTGTGCAAAGCAAGTAAGTCAGAGAAGGCACTGGAGCTTATCCCACATATGCTTAAAAGCAATACATTCCCCAATGTAGTGGTCTATAGCACCCTCATGGATGGTTTTGCTAAACAGGCAAATCCGACGAAGGCTTTATCGTTGTATGAAAAAATGCTAAAAGTTGGGGTTGCTCAGAATACGATCACATTTACAATTGGTATTAATTTATTATGCAACATGGGAAGGGTG
This sequence comes from Fraxinus cuspidata, assembly GCA_903798385.1. NCBI lineage: Eukaryota > Viridiplantae > Streptophyta > Magnoliopsida > Lamiales > Oleaceae > Fraxinus > Fraxinus cuspidata. The sequence goes on along the minus strand of CAIGRP010074468.1, from coordinate 5,942 downwards.
GAAGATGCCTATAATTTGCTTAGGGAAATGATCTGGAAGGGCTTGGATCCAGATAAAATTTCTTACACCTCAATGATTGCTGGATTTTGTAGAAGCAAAGATATGAAGCAGGCATGGGGATTGTTCCAGGAGATGGTGCAGAAAGGTCATTTACCTTCTGTCGTTACCTATACTTGCCTCATAGATGGGTTTGCTAAACAGGAAAATCCAACAATGGCCTTATTGTTGTATGGAAAAATGCTAAAAGTTGGAGTTACTCCAGATACAATTACATTTACAGTTCTTATTAATGTATTATGCAACATGGGAAGGGTGAAAGAAGCCTATAATTTGCTCAAGGAAATGATCTGGAAGGGCTGGGATATGGATAAAATTTCTTACACGTCAATGATTGCTGGGTTTTGTAGAAGCAAAGATATGAAGCAGGCATGGAGATTGTTCCAGGAGATGGTACAGAAAGATCATTTACCTTCTGTCGTTACCTATACTTGCTTAATTGATGGATTTTGTAAGGTGAATCAGATGGTCATAGTCAACATGTTGGTAGATGAAATGAGAAGGGAGAATGTCTGTCCTGATTGGGTAACCTACGCGGTTCTCATTTCTGGATACCTACGCGTTGGGTTTGTGGAAAAAGCTCATGAGCTGTTTGATGAAATGATAAAGGATGGAGTACTACCAGATGATATTACTATCAAATCATTAGGGCTGACCATGGGTTCAAGAAAGGAAAGATAGGATAGGAGATGTTTCGAAAAATACCATATGGTATGTAAGATGACACTCTCTCGTACCATATCTACTTTTTCCTTATAACATTTAAGTTTTGGACACGAGCCTTTAGTTTAAATATGCATTATTTGACCTCGCTTTGGTATTTAAGTTTTGGATATATATGATTGTAACTTGAATCATATGAAACTGTCTCAGCACCAATTCAATTATTTTTCATGTTGAAAGCTCAAAAGAGTAATTGAGGTGCAGTCTGTCTTAGTCTATTTTATGGGTCAAGGAAAAATTTTAACTTGCAACCAAATTTTTAGTTGTCAGTAGGTAGGTGCAACTAGAGAACTGCATATGCCTGCACCTTGTAGACCTCTATCCAATTTTCTGTAATCTAGTCCACTTTATGAGGCTAACATTGCAGAGCACAAAGCTAACTGAAGCCATTTTATTTCTGATTGGCTACAGAACACCTCCAGCTTATTTTATTCGTGATTCAAGATTTTGCAAATGGCCCAGAATTCCGAGACCCCTGTCAAGGCAGAGTGAAGCATCTTATAGCAGCTATTGATGGTTTTGAGCCGAGAAGGAATTTCTGACTCTCGACCTATACCTCTTTTGGATCAGGCACACCTTTATACATTGTATGGAACTTTCAAGCTTCACCAAATTGTCCTTCAGCCTTCAGTTGGTAAGCTTCTCTTGATGCTCTTTCTTTTCATTTTTAACATAGATGAAGTGTGAATTTCATATTTTCTTCCCGCATCTGTTGTTTGATACAATTTATATTTAGGTGTTAGTATAGTAGCTTTGCTCTCATTGTTTTAATGAAAGACTGGAATAATCACATTTGTAAGAGAAACTTTTGTGCCTACTTATGGCTCATTTATGGAAAATGAATAAACAAACACATCACTTACTTGGGGCTGCATATATGACTACAATTGCAAGTGGCGGTGAGTATTTCAGCGCATCATAGAAATTTTGGTTATCCCCTTCTTGCAACTTCACAATTTTGCATATGCTGTCCTACATTAGATCAAATTAGGAGAATGCATTAGCAGGATTTTATAAAGATTCCTGATCATTGGTCTGTACAAGTTTATCTTCATACTGTTCACCTTGAAATTTGCAACAGTAGCTGTAGGCTGCAGCTGAAGAGCTCAGTCCATTTAGCAACTTGACAGTGAGTGAGTCATGCTCAGAACGAACTATTAACTCTGCAACAATAAATGCTTTAGTGTGCAACTCCTTTCTTGGTTTTGGGAGTGTAGTTCAACATAAGGTTTGTGGTGCTAGAAATAGTCTGATAGGGCGATCCGGGAATGTGTTGCCTCCTCGAGTTGAAGATATCTCCAATAGCAACAGTGCTTTAGCTGCCAAATCTGCTGTCAGTAGTGCCTTGGTTGTGAGATACTTGATACAAGTTTTCTAGATTTCATTGCTGATGTTATACGTGACATTTTAGAGCACAATCTTGGTTTTGTATGAATTTGAAATAGTGCTATGCTTTTCTGAATTGCACCATCTTTTTGTATTTCTGAGAAGGTTTCCACATAGTATATGATCGATTTCTCAATATATGTTTTGGATTGCAAACACTAACATTAATACATTATGCGTTGTTCAGGGCTGTGGTTCTGTATATAGCAATGGTGACTTTACTTGCTCACTCCCTTCTAAAGATTAGGAAGGAGATTTTATTCAACCCAACAAAATGACAACTTATGTTGATATTTTTCAACATTCTAGTTGTTTGGATCCAGAAGATGATTAAAATTTTTCTGAGGACAGTGATTTCAAACTTTATGCTCCCAGTTATCTTCAGTAGCAATTGATGGAGATGTACAAGCAGGGGAACAATATTCTGCTCATGCACTGTTGAAAATTTTATCATCCGATTGCCTTCTGCCACGGGAGAAGAAGTTTGGAGATATGAAGTAACACGGAGGCTTGTATTTGAGGTAGAGTGATACTAATTTATTGTTAAGGGATAATATTGCCCCCAAAATGGTAGTGGTTTCTCCATCCAAATTGAGCTACTATGTTTGACTTCAATTGTTAAATGAATTTTCTTCGGACCCAAATTTTATAAATTTTTTTATTCCAGTTTACCCTTCTGTTTGATTCTCATTATGTCCAAAATACATTTCTCCCTTCTTTTGAACCATATATTCTTCAATAAAATAATATTACGCGCAAACATAAAACTTTACCGTAATTTTTTAACTACACATTCTCTATCAATTTACTATTCCAAAATTCATGACGGGATTTCTCTAGTCTGGAGATGCTGTGAAAATTAGGGCTGTTTTGACCAAATGGGCAACTGGATTTACATGAGCAGATAAATATCTTTTGAAGTTGTAAATAATATTATGATATTGCCAAGTAGTTGGCATTGCCCATTTGTCTTGAAGCTAGTCTCTAATTGTTATAGACCTCTGAACTTTTGATCACACAAAATCAAGTGCGAAGTGCGCTATAAATGTTGCCATGCTAGCATGTACTGAATATGGCTTGCAGATTATGGGCATATATCACGACTGAGGCGGACTTTATTATGTTCTTCTTGTTTCCATCCTTGTCCCTATCTTTGCTTGTTTGGAGTGTTCTGAATCGTGTATGCATTGTGAATCACTATCTAATATAGTTTCATCATTGTCGTAACAGGGGTGGTGAAGCATACATGCAATGAATTGTTGATGTCTTAAAATATTTGGCATCTACAAGTTGGAGTTCAATTTTGTGACACTTGTCAAGCTATATCTTAAAACATTCTGGTAGTCTGAAAAGCTTTTTCAGTTTTCATCTGCACCTTGCTTTGAGATAGTTGATTTGGCCAAGATTAAGTTGTTCCATTGGATATCATGCTGAAGTTGTAAATCTGAGTCTTATGCTCAGTGTGATGATTTGAAGTGTTGTATGTATGACAAAAAACGGATTTGAGATATAAACAGTTCTTTTTACTCATTTCCTGGATATGGGTTTATGTTCATACGATTGTATGCTAGAGGAAATATTCATTATTTCAGTTTGTTAAACCAAAATGGCTGCTTCCTTTTCATGTTTGTGCAATAATTTTGTACTCAAATACTTTTTATGCAGTAATGGTTATAAATGTGGTGTATAACATGCCCGCACAAGAAAGAAGGGAAAACACTGGTTAATTTTCTCTATGATGAATTGCCATTGACAAAGCAACTGTACAATGTTGTTTATGACATGTTTGGTAAGGAGAATTAGAAAGGATTAAGGAAGAAAAAGAAGTTAAAATCCTATTATACTGCTCACTCTTGTATATTCAACGTGAACTTAATCACAATTGTGCAAAACTTCATTTCCCCTTCTGTCAACTGATTTTGTTTTTGGTGAACACGATTTTCATTTCCTTCCTTCATTTATTATTGCGTGTGATCTTACCAAATTCAGTGTTTGAAAAGGCAAACAAGACCTTGTATCACGGAACTATGTTTGTCTTTAGCATATGCGTAGGATACAATTCTACTTCTATGCATGTTTATAGTAGCTTGATTATGCATATTTTTCTCAAGTTGTAAGCATCTACACGCTCAATAGTAAAATATATTTACTAGTAAATTCTGAATAGGATATCCAATTTTCAAAATTATGTGCATCTTAACTTTAGCAAGGAATTCAATACATCGTGGTTTATCATTTCAAATATTTTCGAATATCTCAATATTCTAATTTGAAGAAAACAATGCCATCCTTCACAATTTTGGAGTGCATCAAACTTAAATTAAGAATGTTACGTAAACAATTATTATCCTACCCTTACAATTCAGGATAGGACTTAACTTAGAAATATAATCTTCGTCCACTATTTTCAAGTTCGATCATATCGTTTTTGTCTATCTATAATATAAACAATTTATCCCACCTCTAGTCAACATACAAAATGATTATATGGCAATGTCTCATGAAGCTCACGCTCTATCATATTTGAGACTGTGGATTCACAAATAAAAATTAAAATCATTTTTTTCTCATTTTAAAGAAATTGCAATCCTATGGTTGATCCAACTCTAATTGGGTCATTTAGATTTCATCAAGAGAACAATGCATAACTCATACAAATAAGAATTATATTTAAAAACTATCAAACTTGTTAAATTATTTCAAAATTCAGTTGTTAATTCCAATTAAATATATATAACATATAATTAATTATCTCTTTAAATTATTTCAAAATTCAGGTGTTTATCCAATTAATTATATATATATATAATTGGAACTAATTATCCCCACCACCCCCACCAAATTAATAATATATCAATTAATAATACTCCACCCCACCCCACCCCACCTGTAAAAAAAAATTTAAAATTTGAATACTTTTCTTGAAATTACACTCCACCCACACCTACGAAATCACCCCAAATTTGCGACTAATTGTGTTATCTATGACCATATTTTTGTGATCAGATTCGTGACCAAATTTATTTTCAGTGTGACTTTTTAATTTGTATCCATATGCAACCAAATGTGTTATCTATGACTAATTGTGATATTTTTGTCTTCGGTGTGACTAATTGTGACCAAATTTATCTTCAATGTGATTGGGTTAATTTTTACTGTGACTATATGTGATCAAGTCACAATCGATCATGATTAATACAGAATTGGTCATAACAAATCACAATAAACACATAATTGGTCACAAAGGGTCATCACAAACAAATCTGTACATAGCGTAGAGCAGCATTACAATCCACCACCACCATCACTTCCAATGCATCACCACTACCTCATTCAACTCAATTTCATGACAATGAATTCCCAACTGATGTTTAACTAAAACTCTTCTATGCATCACCACTACCACCTTCAACTAAAATCCATGACCATAGATATTACCTTCACCTCAAATCCACAACAACAATCATCACCATCATCACTTCCACCAACACCTTCAACAAACACCAACCACCGCACCACCGACATCATTGCACCACAACCACCACCACCAAATGTAGATCTACACAACTGTAGATTCACACCACCCACAGATCCACCATCGACACCAATCAGATGTTGTGCCACCTTACCCAGTTGTTGCCAGCAGTACCACTACTGCCAACACCACCAAAATCTCAGCCACCAAGTCCTAAACCAACTCCACCCTCACCACTTACTTTTTCCCTACCCCCACAAATGTACTCACCTCTACCACCACCCTCCTCACCTCCACCACC
>CAIGRP010074465.1:0-27179 GCA_903798385.1 Fraxinus cuspidata | reverse complement strand
CGAATTACCATATCCTACTACTTCATCTTCACCAACAATTAACACACACAAGAGACAACCAACAAAAATTCCCACCCTTCACCAAGTCACTGCCCTCTGGCCTCTGCCCAAAAAACTTCATTCACCCATCGGAGAACCGAATCCAAGTAATGGATCAACATCAACTGATCAATATTACAACATCAACATATAAAATTATTTCATAGCATAGATGCATATGATTCATTAAGGCAAAAACAAGAAGTATTCCATATTAGTAAAAAATATAATTCTGAAATTAGTAGACAAAAGCGAGAATGAAGCACTCGCAATTCGGAGTCCAGCAACCTTTTATTAATCCTTACGGAGTCTCAGTCGTCGGCACGGAGGCGAAGCAAGCAGCACTCAGCAGCTGGTCATTGGTCAGGTCTGTCTAGGGCTCGAACTGGAAGAGGAATCGCCGGCACCGAGCTGCGAAGTGCGACCGAAGGGTAGTTGGAGCCTGGTGGAGACATAGACTTCAGAGGCGGAGCGGAGGTGGAGCTTGAATTGGATTATGGAGGCCGGAGGCGTCGCGGTCAAGGGTTAGGAGGAGGTCGATTGAAGCTGGAAGACGGGAATTGTGTTCAATTTTTGGGATTGAATTAAAGTGGGTGATTGGGTTTTCAATTTTTTGGAATGGATTGGGCTGGGGAGTGGATTATGTTTTGGGCTTGGGCTTGGGCTTGGGCTGGGGCTGGGTGGTGGATTATGTCTTGGGCTTGGACTGGGTAGTGGATTATGTCTTGGGCTTAAAAAAAAAATTTGGGCCGAGGTTGAGCCTAGAAGTTCAGGTTGGGCCTGTGCCCACCCTGATCCCCACTGGGCTCTGCCCCTGATTGGTAGTACAAGTCATTTTCTTGGTCGAAGTACCCTCATGGCTTGGTGACTGAGGAGGTCTTTAATGTTTATTTGATGTTACTTCTATCATAACTTCGTTTTCTTTATGTGCTTTCGTATGTTCACGTGATGGAGTTTGATATATGCTTTTAAAATATCGTTAGTGGCCTTAGTATCATTAAAGATGTTATAGGAACTAACATGAAAAGTTTGTTGGAGCTACGTTGGATATTTTAATTTTGTGGGGATTGTTGCAGACTTCGTGAGTATGTATCACTAAAGAAGGAGAGCGAACAAGATTTTGATTTTCTTTTTCTTTAATATTGTTCCCCTTTCCTCCCTGTTCAAAGTAAAAGGTCGAGATATATTTATGGTTCAAATTATCCTAATTCGTTAGATATATGTAAATATTTTTTTGATTAATTCTATATGATCACTTCGATGATCGCTTGATTGCATCCTCTTCTTATAATTATATGTAATCCTATCCCAACACTAAGTTGGAGGCATATTCTAGAGATAGAAAGAGTTCTAGTCATATTTTTACAAGATCTTAGTACAACATTTCGTGAACATTCTCTTTTCTTTCTGTATAAAACAGAAAGTTGGATCCCAAAAGGATCCAGTAAGATAATTAAAGTATTTAGACTTCAGCAATATTCTATCTTAAGCCATCCCTTTTTCATCCAAGTTAGTCATTTCTTTATCATTTTTAACCCTTTTCCAGCAACCCTTGAGAGCCACTTTTCATTGGGATGGGTCCATGTCACCTAATCTATATTGGGTTCAGTTTATATGATTTGGTAACAATTTTTAAATAGGTCCATTTCCTGGTAATTTGTACACACTTAGGCTGACCATAGCACTCAATTCTGTCTCACCACTTCACATTATCTAGAAGCAATTTTTTTCCCCATTTTGGTTATAGAAGAATCTAAAAATTCCTATTTTGCTTACGTCTTTCATGAAAATTTATTTACCATATAATTAATGAAAAGGAATAAGATTTATTGGTGTCCTCATTGTGTATTCTAGTGGATTTTATCCGCCTAAAAAGTCATTTGATTATGTTGAATAGCCCGACTTCTATAAGGGGGTGATGGTTTATTCCACTTGGATGTATTATAGTTTTCCCTTTGGATATTTTAGACTGGGTTTGATTTGATGTTTCTAGATATTTTTAATACACTCGAAATTTGTTTTGTCCGATATTTTTGAAAATGCATTTTTTAAAACGAGGTTGAATTCGTAACATAAGCGTTTTGAGTAAAATCATTCAAAAATATTCAAAATTGTAATAAAATTCAAATTAAAACTAAAAAACTATAATTCTAAAAAAAAAATATTCAAACAAAATTAAAATAATAAAAATAATAATTGTTTAAAAATAAAATTCTGAAAGAATAAAAATTTTATTAATAAAATTGTACAAAATAAATGTTTTTTTGTCATTAAAGACATCTATACACATCCTGAGTTTTTAGGTTTTACTAAAGAAAGTTGATCAGGGTCACGATTTTTCAACCCTATATATTATATAAAAAAAAGTACAAGGAAGGAGGATGACATAAACCCGATCTTTAGAAAGCAATAAATATAGTAAAAACAACAAATGAAGAGTACTTCTCCTTGAACAATGTAAGCAAATGATTCCTAAACCACAAACCTCTAAAGCTAGGCAATTCATATAGATTAATCTACATAAGTGCCCTAATTTATCGAGGAAGGTCATGTGGACCATACTCTTGATAGTGACACTGGTCCCAGCCCTTTGGAGCAAGTGAATTTGCAACATAGTTCCCCTCACGAAGATGTGGGGATATTATCATGATCAAAAGAGATGAGGTGTCTAATATGTTTGAGAGTTCCTTGAATCGCCCATGGTCTTCCATCCTTAGTAATGTAGTGAATAGCCACAATCGAGTCCGCCTCAGCACAAATATTCAAAATCCGAAGTTGTCTGGGAAGAAGAATCCCATTCAAAATGGCTCGAAGCTCAGCCTCTGAAATAGGGCAAGCATAGTAGGAATTATAGAATGCTCTCATATGCTGTCCAGCATGTTCCTGTATAATATCTCCACCACTAGCAAATTCATTTTTGACGCATCCATCAGTGTTGATCTTGTAAGATCCCACTAGTAAACTGCGTCAAATGACCAATATAGAGGGTGATGGGGGAAGGGAGGGAAGGTCGTAGAGATATCGAATAGAAGAGCAATAGCTAAATCTCCCTATCAATGTATAGGTCCAAACAATCGACTTGTACGTAGAAATGAAATCATGTGGTAGACTCTTCAAATAATTTGTCTAGGCATGCAATTCCCTTGTGTTTAGCATCATTCATCTCGATCAATAGAAATCAGAAAATCAGTAGAGGAATGATAGTACGAATGTCAGCATAACGAGCGTATTAATCAGAATATCTCCATCTCTAGTACCGATGTCTAACTCCCTTAGTTGACCTCATTATGTATCTGAAATATATCACTAAAGTGCTGCCATACTTGATCAGAGATATTATTGTCTGTGAAGGTGTGTGTAATAGTCTCAATCTCTAAACAACACTGGCATTTGGAAGTCATGTGGCAGCCAATCCTCCTCTGGATATCCACATCATCTGGAATCAAATCATGTCATAATCTCCAACAAAAGAAGGATGCTTTAGTAGGTATGGTAGTGCTCCACATTAGTTAGTATGAGTCCTGAGTATGTCTTCCCGATCGGACTAACTGCTAAGCAAATCTGGTAGCAAAGCCACCATCAGTATGTCTCACCAAACTATCTGATCCAGGGCATCAACACATAAAGGAACAACTTCAATCTGCTCCATCGTACGTGGTGGAAGAGCTTGTAGTATTCATCCAATATCCCAATCAGTACAATCATAAAAGTCATACATTCCCAATAATTAAATAAATGTTATAAGTGGTGGATCGATGGTAATGATATAACACTGAATGTAATAAGTGGTGACAATGTCAACAGTCGAGGTGATGATGTGATGATGTAAATATGTGACAAAAAATGTAATACACTATATTACAAGTGATGATAGTGGTGGTCGCGATAGAAAAATGTAGTGAAATGGTTATAACATAATTTACAAATGAACACACCGTGTTACAAAATTCATTTCAAAACAATTCAAGTTTAGAAATAATAAAAAAAATAGTATTTTGAGATTAGTAAACATTTTTAATGTGTTTGTTCCCTAAATTAATTTGTTTGGTTCTTCCTTACATTAATTAGATTCAAAATTAAATTAACCGCTAGTTACACATCTATGAAACTTTTAAGTTAAGCCATTTTACCAAAAAAACATTTCCAAATTTCTTGACAAATGATTTGTTGGCAAGGTATGTTTGGATGTAAAAGCTGAGTGTATTCAAAAAATAAGGTGTAATTTGATGTTTATGTAATTTTCAAAAAATCTACATTTAATAAGTTACAATTATTGTATCTTACACTATATTAATTTATATTTAAATCACGTTACTAGATATATAATTTATTTAAAATTGGAACTTATATCGAGTGTTTCCAAAGTATGTATAATGTTTTTTAAAATTGTAACTTATTAATCGATATGGCACCACGGTCCATCACCATTGTATCCATCATCGCCACCCTCTCATATAATTGTATATCTACCTTGTTACCACCACCTTCTATAAAGAAATTACCAAAAATCAAGGAGTAAAACCAAAAACCATTTCAAAAATTATAGGCCAAAAATTGTAGATGTTGACCTCAAAAAATGCTTCCAACAGATGTAGGGTCCACCGTGCATGCGTAAGCTAAATTCAACATGTAAAGGTAGATCAACGATCAAGATCACTCCAAGATTAGACATGAGAGAAGCCCAACAACATGAGACGTTTTCATTTGGGCTCCGACGAGATATCTGGGACACGATTGTATAATAATAATCAATAGTTAAGAATTAGATTTGAAATTGCTATGAACCAGTGAGAGAATAAAATAGATTGTTTTAAGTGTTTAAAGTTGCATTAGTCCCTAATTGTTACATGGGTTGGGGTATTTATAGTGTTACAAATGGAATGGTGACCCTTGGATCAAATTACACATGGCCTCATTTTCTCAGCCAAAGCATCAAGTCCTAACCATCAAGTTGACCTTCCTAGCTTTTCAAAGCATATAGTGTTCTTACATTGACAAGACAAGACACATCAATCATTCGGAAAAAAATCTTAATCATGAGTTCAATCTTTGCACGTGGGCCGTCACTAGCTGAGGGGCTTTAGACCTAGGAGGGGCCTCGGAAATACGTGTGCCTCGGTCTTGACCTAGGAGTGCGCCTCGAAATTACATGGGCCTTATTCTTCGTAGAGAGCTGTTCGGAGGTTCGGTCCCACAGCTTGGTTAAGATGGCCACGTGGCAGTACCTATAACAAGTCATAACAATAGTCCCCTAAGTCCATGTGTGATTATTTATGTCATGCGTGGACTTCAGGGATGATGTTAACGTTTGTAGTCCATCACACTAGTCCCCCAAGTTCAGGCAAAGATATTTATAATGTGCGTGGAATTCAACAGTTGATTTAAGTCTGACTTACTTTGCAATGGAGGGATTTGTGGTGCTGAAGCATCGTTGAAAAAGAGGCAAGCAAGTTTTTAATGTTGAGGTATGTCTATGGGTGAACTGCCGAGGCTGAATTACTTGAGAGTAGCTGAATTTCATATTAAAGCTGAGGCAGGTCTATGGGCCGAGGCTGAAAAACTTGAGAGTAGCTGAATTTCATATTGAAGCTGAGGCAGGTCTATGGGTGAATTGGAATTTCATATTAAAGCTGAGGCAGGTCTATGGGTGAACTGCCGAGACTGAACTTCATATCGATTGACTTCGATGTTGGTGCACATGATTTGATGGTTTTTGCATGTTTTTAAGGTGGGGTAGCTGTAGAATACAACTTTCAATGCACATAGGGCCATTACATTAAATGCATAATGCTGTCCAATGATAAGCATGCGTTATTTAGTGGAAAGCACTCACGCGTCGTCGGGTGATGCTCACGACGCAATCTGAGGCGTTGGTTGCATAAACTGTTTGATTTATACAGTTTCGATTTATCATAGGATTGGTCGTCTCAGATTGATTGGGCCTCGATCCAATGGCTGAGATTCAATTCCTCCTTGTATAAAAACCAAAATCATGCCATTTTGAAACTTTTACCTTTGCAAAAAATTCTTCGAATTCTCTCTTGCTCTCCATCCTTCAGAAGTTTTCTGGCATTGTTTTACTCTCCGGCGAGTTCGTAACTCTCATTTTTTAGGTATTCCCTTGTGAAAGGGATTTCATAATCTTTGTTCAACTTTTTGTAATTTTTCATCATTTTCTTCAACTGTTATGGCCTCCGAGGCATCTGGGGCAGTCATAGTGGCTAAGTTTGGGGATCAGTCTGTGTCTGGGGGGTCGTGAGACTGGTATAGTATGAGTGAGGAGCCCATAGATTATGAGGCGGGCTGGTGGGTTACCAAGGTTCTTTCATCCATGACCTCCGTGAAATTAGCCGAACTTAGGCAAAAATATTGCATTCCTCATTATATAGAAATATTAGTACTCGAGGCTCATGAACGCAAGTGTTTTCCGAAGCCCGGGTGCGTATGAATTCCTGCTCAAGGTAGGAGTGCGTCTACCTCTGTTCCCCTTCTTTAGGGCGGTGCTGAGGATCTTCATATTATCCCCCACCCAAATTTTACCAAATGGATGGAGTCAATTAGTTGGGGCCTACTTCCTATTGAAGGAGGTGTCCTTGGGTGAGGATATGCCTTTGTATGTATTCCAAACTATCATCCAGGCCAGGGTGGTTGGGAAAGATGATTCCAAGGGATGGTACTACATCATCCCATGGGGGCTCATGCTCCTTTCGTAGTAGGACTTCCTTCCTACATCAAAAGTTGGAAGGAGTCATGGTTCTGGGTGAGAGGTAGGTGGCAAATGGGTGGAGAGGGATATTGTCCCAACTTGCACACTACCGACCCAGTACTACGAAGCGCGTAAGTGCCTCGCCCTACATAGCTTTCAGTTCATGTCCAAATTCCTTGTGCTAATCCTTTCTTGCTTTGTAGATTTCAGATCATGTTATGAGCTTCACGAGGCAGAGTGGGAGGTGATTGAGGATATTTACAAGCGATCACTAAAGCTTCGGAGCTTCGACCATCTCATTAATCGAAGTAGATATTTTTTGGACTTTGGATTGATGGATCCCAAGGGTATGAAGCTCTTTCACTTGCATTTGTTTTCACTTTCGTATGCTTCTAATCTTTTTGTTGTTTGCAGATGAATTTGCGAAGAAAGAGTACCCCATTCCGGACATGGCCACCATTCTAAAGGCCACTTCCCCCACTGGTGCAAAGGCTCTGAAGCCTTTCTCCTCTAGTGCCAAACAAGTGAGGAGTAGACTGCAAAGCCTCAGCAAGGCCCATGCTGAGAAGGGTGTCGAGGAGGAAGTTCCTGAAAAGGCCCATGGGGCCACTTACAAGGGAAAAAGGAAAGCAAATGAGCCCAAGAAGAAGATGAAACTAGTGCACAGTAGTGGGGCTCCTCTGAAGTTTGGCGTAATCGTGTCCCATCCTGCCAAGGTGCTGTACCACCGCCCAAGCTTATGGAGTCAGTGATGGAGGTGGTAAAGATGGAAAATGTAAGGAAGGCCAATGAATAAGCTGAGAAAGAGGAGTCATCAGCCTCAAAGGCTACCAAAAAGGGCCAAGTCGAGAGGACCCCAGGCAAATATAGGAGATTTTTAGCCGGGACGGACACAAGATCGCCTCGGCTGTGATTGAGATGCTGCCACCCGAAGTGAAGAGTGCCCGGAGAATTTCAATAAGTTCTGGACGGAGAGGTAGCAAATGTCTGTGTCCACCTGTGATGCAGTAGACCTCACTACCACCCTGGTGAGCCAAAGTGCTAGGTCCTTTTGGATGGCCCTTGAATGTCAGGAAGTTTTAACTGACATTTAGCGAAGGAATAAAGCCTCAGTGGATAAACTTGCTGACGCTGAAGCCGAAATAAAGAAAATAAATTCTGAGGCTGAGACAATGAGGGCCCAGCGGGCTGAGGACGAGGCGAAGCTGAGTTTTGCCTTTACTGAAATAGAGGCTCTAAAGAAGGAGGTCTACGAATCTCAATGTGAAGTAGCCTCTCTGACCAAGAAGGTGGAGACCTCAGACAACTACCAGAAAATAACTGCCGAGGCTCTTGAGAAGGTCAACCTCGAACTTGTTGGGTGCAGGGATGCTAACCAGTTTATGGAGAGCCAAATTAAATACTACGTGGATGAGGCTAAGAGGGCAAAATTTAAGGCTCAATAGGTCGTGAGGTGGCGGTAAAGAACTACATTGCCAACTTCTACTTGACTGAGAAGTACCAGGGTTTCGCCATTTACTGGAAGAAGTTCGCTTATGCTGAAGTGGTGGGAAGTGTTGAGGACCTCTATCCAGATCTCGACGCCTCTGAGCTTAGGGCTGAATTCATCGAAAAGGTGCCTCAAACCCCTGCTGAGGAAGCTGTTGAAGATGAAGTCCCTCCTGAAGAGGCTTCTGAACAAGTGGCGACTTAAGTACCTGCCACTGAGGTATTAGCTCATGTGCGACCTCAGCAATAGATAGTATGTAAATATGTGGCCTACTTATGAAAACATCTTTTGCTTAATTAATGGAAATTTTTCCCAAGTCTTACATTGTTTGTAATTTTGTTATTTTTCTTCTAAGCAAAAGGACCTCGATAATCAACTAACCATAACCAACTGCCATTTGAACTTCAACTGAACTGGACTTTAACTTCGAACTGGCATACTCAAATAACTTGAGGATTTAACTTAATTGTAATACGAACGTGCTTAATCAAATTCGACATCCAGCCTCTTCAATATTTGCACGCTTAGAATCTTTATTCTGAGGCACTCTGTTTCCTTTCATGGTGGATGATTAATCTATATAAAGGCTTTTCGTTTGACGTTCAGCTTCGTCATTTGGAGGCATGTGATGTGCACCTCGGAGTGCGAATGAGGTGGTCCCTTTTGGGATCCGATCCTCTTCTTTGAAGCATCCACGCTTCCCAACATGGTGGATGGTTCATCCATGTAGAGGCTTCTCCCAGACGTTCAGCTTCGTCATGGGGAGGCATGTGATGTGCAACTCGGAGTGTGAACGAGGGGTCCCTTTTGGGATCCAATTCTCTTCTCCGAAGCACCCACGCTTCCCACATGGTGGATGTTTCATCCATGTAGAGGCTTCTCCCATGACGTTCAGCCTCGTCATTGGGAGGCATGTGATGTGCGACTCGAGTGCGAACGAGGTGGTCTCTTTTGTGATGAGGTTGAACATTTCCATCCATGTCCTTGATCCATTAGGTACCAAGTCGGATCTCCTCCTTGATGCGGTGTGATCCTTCCCAATTTGGCCCCAAGGTTCCCACCCCTAGCTCTTTGGAGGACAAGAACATTCTCCAAACCGCCAAGTCATTTATTCGAAAGGACCTCTTCTTCACTTTAGCGTTATAATACTGGGTCATCTTCCTTTGATACGCTGCCACATCCATTTTTTCTTCAATGAAATTGAGCTCACACCTCTTGAGCTCGTCATTTGATATTTCCCTGAAGTGTAGCTTTCAGGGGGAAGGTAATCCCACCTCTACTGGGCTCATCGCCTTGGCGCTGTAGGTCATTGAGAAGGGAATCTCACCAGTTAGGGTTCTACTTGTATTTTGGATTGCCCACAACACCTGTGGCAACTCATCCACCTAGGCTCCCTTGGCTGTGTCAAGTTTCCTCTTCAAAGTGTGCTTTATAGTTTTATTCATAGCCTCGACTTACCCATTAGCCTAGGGGTGATGAGGATTAGAAAAAGTACTTCTTAATTCCCAGCTCTTCACATAGGTCTCTTACCTTTTTGTTGTAAAATTGCTTCCCATTATCTGAGACGATCGAATGTGAAATCCCGAACCGGCATATGATGTTTTTCCATAAAAACTTGGAGGTGTTAGCCTCTCTGATCTTTTCCAGAGGTTCGACTTCTACCCACTTTGTGAAGTAATCAATTGCAACAAAGGTGAAACTAGCGCTTCCTCTGCCCTTGGGCATAGGGCCAATGAGGTCTACGCCCCACTTGCTGAGGGGCCAAGGGCTGGACACTGCAGTCAACTCTTGGGAGGGTTGTATTTGGACATGAGAAAAGCACTGGAACCTCTCGCATTTTCGAGCAAATTGTGGGCCAATAGTATCTCTGCCTCAATGCTTTTCTTGCCAAAGCGAGTCCTCTCGAGTGATTATCGCAAACACCCTCGTGGATCTCGTGAAGTATGTAGGCGGTTTCCTCCCCTCCCACACATCCAAGGAGGGGCAAAGAGAATCCGCACTTATAGAGAATATCATCCACTAGCACAAAATGTGCGGACCTCCTCCTTAGCTTCCAAGCCTCTTAGAGATAGGCCATGAAGGGTTGTATCCAAGTTGGGGTTCCTTCCATCCACATCACTTCTTCCATGGAGGTGGATGGCCTCGAGAGGTGCTCGATCGGCACCATCGTGAATTCTTGCTACTAGCTAGCTTAGACAAAGCATCGGTGTGAGCATTTTCAATGCGTGGGATCTGATTCAGTTCAAATTTCTCAATGTAGTGGAGCAGGCTCATTACTAGCTTGAGGTAGGCGGTCATGGCTTTATCCATGGCTACAAAGTTGTCATTTACGTTTCCTACAATAAGTTGGGAGTCACTGTTGATGATCAACCTCTTCACTTGCATTTCCTTAGCTAGCCTCAGGTCGGCAAGGAGTGCCTTATACTCGGCTGCATTGTTGGTGGCTTTAAACCCGAATCATACGACACAGTTCAACTTATGACCCTCGGGGCTCATTAGCACCACACCGGCACCTGAGCCTGCTTCTCCGCCGAGCCGTCCACAAATAGGTTCCACATGGGGGGCTTGACAGGCTCCATTGTTTCGTCCACTTCAGGGACATTGGCGAATTCTACCACGAAGTCTGCTAGGGGTAGGCCCTTAATGGCGGTTCTTGCCTTGAAGAGTATTTCAAACTCGCACAATTCCACGACCCATTTTAACAATCTTCCCGAGGCATTAGGTTTTTGCAATGCTTACCTGAGTGGAAAATTCGTCAACACATGAATGGTATGGGATTGGAAGTAGGGCCTCAACTTACGGGATGCAATTATCAGAGCCAAAGTTAACTTTTCCATATCCGGGTAATAAGTTTCAAGAATTAGCAGCGCTTTGCTAATGTAATAAATCGACAGATGAGTTGAGCCCTCTTCCCTAACGAGTACTGCACTTATGGCCTTATTGGAGATGACCAAGTAAAGTTGTAGAGCTTCTCCTAACTTGGGCTTTGAGAGGAGGGGGGCCTGCCCTAGGTGCTTTTTCAGCCCCTGGAAGGACTCTTCACACTCCTCTGTCCACTGGAATTTCTTTCCTCCTTTCAAAATCTTAAAGAAGGGGAGGCATTGTTGGTAGCCTTCGATATAAAGCGACTCAAAGTGGCCACCCGACTTATTAGACTTTGCACTTCTTTCGGCTTTTGAGGGGACCTCATCTCAATCAGTGCCTGTATTTTCTCGGGATTTGCCTCTATGCCCTTTGGTTGACCATGTATCTCAGGAATTTACCTTACGCCATCCCAAACGCACACTTGAGGGGTTTCAACCTCATGTGGTACCTTCATAATACTTGAAAGGCTTCGTTAAGGTGGGTGATGTGGTCACTAGCCTTTAAACTTTTGATAAGCATGTCATCCACGTAAACCTCTATCATGTTGCCAAGTAAGTCGACGGTAAGTGGCTCCAGCATTCTTCAACCAGAAGGGCATCATCTTGTAGTAATAGAGTCCCCTATCTGTGATGAAGGAGATGTGCTCCTCATCACTTGGATACATGAGAATTTGGTTGTAGCCGGAGTAGGCATCCATAAAGCTTAGAGACTCGTGTCCAGCAGTGGAGTCTACCAGTTGGTTTATCCTCGGGAGTGGGAAGCTGTTCTTAGGATAGGCCTTATTAAGGTCAGAAAAGTTGATACATAACCTCCACTTCCTGTTATGTTTCTTCACTAAGACCGGGTTGGAGACCCACTTCGGGTATAGGGCCTCCTTGATGAAGCCATTCTTGATTAACTTTTGTATCTCTTCCTTCAAGGCCTCATATCGTTCCGAATTCAGAGCTTTTCCTTTCAGCCTATGCGGGGTTCTTATGATCAATTTTCAAGTGGTGGCAACTGACCCCGAGGTTAATGCCTATTATATCCTCATGCCTCCAAGCAGAGACATCCCAATTCTCACACAAAAATTTCTTGAGTTTTTCCTTAAATTCTGGGGCTAGGCCCCTGTCCCACCTGTAATAGCATGGTGGGGTCCGACGGGTCCACTGGGAAGCATTCCAGCTCCTCCATTGGGGCTGTTTGGTACTCGATTTCGATAATCCAGGGGGTCAATCTCATCGAATGTAGGTCTCTTCTCGGGAACATCCGTGTCGACATTGCTAGTTGTCATGTTGATGTCCCTAGGTTCGGCCTTCGTGACGGAGTTTAAGTAGTATTCATGGGCTCCTCTTTGGTCACCCTTTCCGTCGCCACCCCATGATCTGTAGGAAATTTCATGCACAGGTAGTGGATGAAGGTGACAGCTCCTAGATCTTTCAATGCATGCCTCCCTAACACCCTATGGTAGGATGGCCTACTATTAACTATTAGAAACTCCATGAAGTTCAAGGCCCATCGAGGTGGTTCCCCCATCTCTACTGCAAGTGTAATTTTTCATCTTTGAATTATGCTATCCCTAGTGCAGCCATACAAAGGGGTGGAGATAGGGGTTAACTTATGATCCATAATCATCTTGTCAAACGCATCCCCGAATATAATGTTGACGGAGCTACCGTTATCCACTAGCATCCGTTTTAGCTTATTTCGAGCCACCACGGCCCTTACTACAAAGGCATCGCAATGAGGAAAGTGAACTTCCTCTGCGTCTTCTTGGGTAAACACAATAAGATGTGCCTGACTCCTTTGGGAGTTGCTGTTTACTATATAACTGGTCAATGGGGTGGCCGTTTGCCTTTCTAGCATAATTCCTTTGGGAGTTTCTTATTTCTCCACCAACGTAAGGGCCTCCAAAGATCGTGTCAATCTCGTATATGGGGGTGTTATCTACTCGGGTTTGATGGCCTCTTCATTGTTCGTCCCTCGACCTTTCTTCTTCATGTTTCCTCCTCCGTTGGGGAGAAACATCCCGGTGGCGGGGAGCGACCTTATCACGCCTAGGCGGCTGGGCATGCCTAGGTGGGGGCCTATTTCTCTGCCATGAATCGTTTCGTTAATCACTTCGAGGGCTTGTCTGCCTGGGATGGTGGGCAATGTCTCTGCAGTTTGTCGTGTCATGAATGTATGAGTGATGATACTTGCAATATTCGAGGGGGTTTGGCCTATCCCTAGGCCCTGCACCTCGACCTCGTCCCCTTCGATGGACCTGTTGCGTTAGTTTCGTTCTTTAGATGCTGGTCTCGGGTGTGACGTTTTCGTAAGCCAACGTTGGCATCGCATTTAAGGTGGTCGTGGCAAGGGCCTGCCCTGAGTTGGGGGGCAGCCTCATTGCCATTCTGGTTCCATTGGTAATCCATTAGGTGGGAGGTGGGTCCTCTCCCCCGTTGCCTTTGCTGAGGCCGGAGACCTCTACTGGCCCTATTCGTGTGATCAATCAACTCTTCGCTGATAATTTCCCGCCTCATCATTTCGAGCAACGTATCATAAATAGTTGGGTCCTGGTTTTGAACATCTTTCCAAAATAGTGTGTTCATGTTGAGGCCTCCTCGTAGTGCGGAAAGGGACTCATGGTCAGTGACCTGAACACAATATGTCATCTCGTCGGTAAAACGAGATAAGAAGCTTTTCAGGGATTCTTCATGTTGTCGCCTCATGTCCTGGAGGCGCTGAATAGGGGCCTCTCTTTCCTTGATTACTGCGAACTCTTCAAGAATGTGTTTTTGAACTCTGGCCAACTCATGATGCTACCGGGTGGTAGCCTAATATCCTAAATTTCAGTCCATCCACTAAGGGTGAAGTGGAAAGCCTTGCATTTTACAGCGGGGGTGGCGCCTCTCAGGCTCATGTGTGTCTTGTAGTTGTTCAAATGTTTGGCTAGGTCGCCTTTCCCGTCATACTTTGGTATTTTGGGCATCACATAGTGGTTTAGTACCTAGGCGTTCCTTAATTCCCGCGAGAAGGGTAAGTTTTCATCATCATCATCATCATCATCATCATCATCATCATCATCATCATCATCCAGATCACAAGATCCCTGCGGTCCATCCGAATCATAATTCTCGTCTGCTTCATACCTGGGTGGTGGGGCAGAGGGACCTGCTTGGTTCTCAGTCCTTCTATCCCTTCTTTGACGCCTATCTCTGGGTGGAGCAGCACGGGAAGCATATTCTTGCCTTTCTTCTGGTTGCCATGTCTCAGGAGGTTGGGGCCGAAGCCTATTCTTGGGCCCCGAAATTTCATTTTGTTGACGTGTGGGCCCTGAATTCATGGGACTGATTCGGTTGAATACACTGATGAACCTCTGCGGCCTAGTCTCGAGTTCATATTCCGGGGGGAAGTTGTCTTCCATATTGAAAGGGACCTCGGTGGGTTGACCATATGCATAATTGGAGGATATGTCAACTTCCACTTCTCTTTCTAGAGGGATGTTTTCTCTGGTGTGCCTAGGAGGATGTACTCTCTGACTTTATACCTTATCCCCTTGCCGGTACTGTTGTTGGGGTGCAAATGGGGGAATCGAATGCCCCCATTGGCCTTGCATCTGCCTCAATAGCTCCTGGATCTCTATGTTTTGGTGGCTAATACTCCTCATGTTGGCTGCAATGGTAGACATTTCTCTGGCGAGTTGAGCTGCTATCCTCATACCTCCTCATCTGTGATGGTGGTGTGGTCGACACCGACCTACAAGGAAGGCTGTGGCAAGGACTTCATCATTGCTTTCCCTCACATGCCTGAGAGGGACGTCTCCATCTAAGCTCATCTCTTTTTAAGTTCATAACTCTATGGGCTTCCTCTTGTTCTCTTTGCAAGAACAAATCATTTTTCAAAGGGGATGCCCAAACTATTTTCTTAAAAATCTTTTTCCGCGAGGTTGCTCATGGTTATAGTGTGATTTCCCACAGACGGCGCCAATCTGTTGACCTGAAAAAATGCTGCCAACAAATGGCGGGCCCACTTGTGCATGCGTAAGCTAAATCCAACACGTAAAGGTATAGATCACTCCAAGATTGGACGTGTGAGAAGCTCAACGACGCGAGACTTTCCGTTCGGGCTCCGGCGAGATATCCGGGGCACGATTGTATAATAATAATCAATCGTTAAGAACTAGATTTGAAATTGCTATGAACCAATGAGAGAATAAAATAAATTGTTTTCAGTGTTTAAAGTTGCATTAGTCCCTAATTGTTACATGGGTGGGGGTATTTATAGTGTTACAAATGGAATTGTGACCCTTCGATCAAATTATACGTGGCCTCATCTTCTCGGCTAATGCATCAAGTTGACCTCCCCAACTTTTCAAAGCATATAATGTTCTTACATTGACAAGACATGACACAAATATACTTTTTACAAAGGTCACATCAATCATTCGAAATAGATCTTCATCACGAGTTCGATCTTTGCACGTGGGCCGTCACTAGCTTAGGGGCCTCGAAATTACATAGGTCTTGTTCTTCGTAAAGAGTTGTCCGACGATTTGATCCCACAGCTTGGTTAAGATGGCCACGTGGCAGTACCTAAGAATAAGTTGTAATAGTAGATATGTAATCAAGAGCACCATCATCACAACCATCTTGCTGCCATCTCCCTATCATTACCATCACTAATGCTACCTTGCCTCCATCACATTCAGTCCCAAAAATCACCATAAACTCAAAAATCCGATCACCACCAACTCCTTCAACACTACTCATCGCACAAAATAACAACTCGGTCCACATACAAATCCTGAAGCCATTCGGTATATCCATGACCCTGATTACCAATACTTTGCACCCTTATGATCTCATTCTAGTGAGGTTCTTCATACTCCGTGATTGTTTTGTGACTATTCTAGAGACGTTAGGCTATTACTTTTGAGATATGGACGATCTTTGTTTAGTGAACCCAAGCTCTACAACCTTTTCGTTGTGAAAACAAAACTTCTGCAACTCTTTTCTGATGAGTCTCTACCTCGGTTAGAGAATGGGAATGGAG
Source organism: Fraxinus cuspidata (assembly GCA_903798385.1). NCBI lineage: Eukaryota > Viridiplantae > Streptophyta > Magnoliopsida > Lamiales > Oleaceae > Fraxinus > Fraxinus cuspidata. The sequence goes on along the minus strand of CAIGRP010074465.1, from coordinate 11,064 downwards.
GAGATGGATGTCTAGGGGTAGAGGAAATAATATTCTACAAAGGTGGTATAGATGAGAAGTAGAATAAGCTTTTGTATATTGGAGCCGCGTGGATTTATTGGTGGTGGTGGTGGTACAAGAGGAGGAGGATGATGATATAGAGAATGTGTGTGTGCGTGTGGGGAGGATGACGAAAGGTTGGAGATGATAAGGAATGTGTAAATGGTATAAAGAGGGGGAGATGAGTTATGTTAAAAGTAAATTACATTCAGCCCTAGTTTTTTACTTGTTATTTCAAAAAATCAGATTTAACTTTACTCTTTCAAAAATTAGGTACATTACACCCACCCTACCTTACATCAACCCAAACCTATCCTTTGACCTGTCTTCCCAAGTCACAATTTACACTCCAATACTACCACTTCGCTTCCGTTTCCTGCCACCACTACTTTACCACAACTCCCACCATCGCCATCCGCCACCAACTCAATCATGGCATAGATGTTCATAATACACATATCCCATCATCAGTACTCACACATCCATCCCTATCACAACAATTTGCAGAGGAACCATCGCCCTTCAATATGCGTCAGAGGCAAAGAAAATAAAAAGTAGAAACAAGAAGGTGAGGACACGGCATAAAAGGCTGACTATGGCAAACGTTTCAATTCAACTCGATTGTGGTTCAGTTTGAGAAGGCTACTCGCACCCATTTCTTTTCTTATCTTCTAACTTGTTTGTTTAATGATTCTCTCTGGTTGATTTTGAGGTGTGCTTAGATGTGATGGTGGTGATGATGACATTGGTTTGACTGTGAAATTGTTGAGGTAGATAGTAACAATTTGAGTCCTCTCACCTATTTGATTGTGGAGGAGGTGGTGATGCTGATAGTGGTTTACAGTGGAAAAGTGATGGTAGATGTGAGGTGGTAGCGGCGACGATTTGGATCTTCTCTCCTGTTTGATTGTAGAGGTGGTGGTGTTGGATTTGAGGTGTAATTGAACTTGGTGGTGGTTGTAGTAGTGATGGTGATAGTGATTTGACTGTGAAGGTGGTGATGAGTTGGCAACAACTATCTTGGTGGTGCCGATTTTGGTAGATAGGTTAGGAATGTATGTAGGTTGAGTTAGGATGGGATAGGATGAGTTGAAGAGATGTTACGATGGTGGTGACGTGGCGGTGTTGATGATGTTTAGGTAGTATTGGTGATGGAGTGGTGGAGTAGGGTGAGATGAAAGTAATTGCAACCAATAAAACGGATTATTTGTGACCAGTTAATGATTAAAAATGTGGGATTTATAATTAAATTTGTATTTCTAACCTATAATTTGTGTTTTTGTGATTGTGATCAAAATTAAATGTTATTTCGATATTGACATGTTTAATTAATTAATAAGTCACAAAATTGTTATTATATGTTCACATTTACAAATGTGACAAGCTGATTTTTGAAACTTTTTCAAAAATTTCTTATTTTTGAAGTGGATCTTGAAACCTTCGTAGCTATATATTTTTTTTTCCTTATTTTGAGATTAGTTTAAGAAATACAAGATTTGTAAAATTATATATAAAATTACAAAACCCCCGAGCTTTGAACTTTTAAATATAAAAGCACGATGGGGTCTGTTATGACTTTTATTAGGTACTATCACATGACCGGGTTGTTCTTTATGAAGAACGAGGCCTATGTTAATTCGAGGCCCATGTTAATCTCCCCATATCCGAGGCCCATGATTAATCCGAGGCCCATTTTAATCCAGGGCCTCCCAGATCTGATGCCCATGCTAATCCGAGACCTCTCCTATGTCCGAGACTCTTCAGCTAGTGACGGCCCATGTGCAAAGATTGAACTCATGATGAAGATCTTTTTTGAATGATTGATATGACCTTTGTAAAAAGTGTATTTGTGTCTTGTCAATGTAAGAACATTAAATGCTTTGAAAAGCTAGGAATGTCAACTTGATGGCTAGGACTTGATGCTTTGGCTGAGAAGATGAGGCCACGTGTAATTTGATCCAAGGGTCACAATTCCATTTTTAACACTATAAATACCCCCACCATGTAACAATTAAGAGCTAATGCAACTTTAAACACAAAAAACAATCTATTTTATTCTCTTATTAGTTCAAAGCAGTTTCAACTCTAGTCCTTAACGATTGATTATTATCAATTATGTCCCAGAAATCTCGCCGAAACTCGAACGGAAACGTCTCGTGTCGTTGAGTTTTTTCTACATCCAATCTTGGAGTGATCTCAACCTTGATCTACCTTTACGTGTTGGGTTTAGCTTGCACATGCATGAGTGGACTCGATATCTGTTGGCAGCATTTTTTGAGGTCAACAGATTGACGCCGTCTTTGGGAAACCACACTATAACCACGAGCAACCCCGTGGAAAAAGCTTTCTAAGGAAATAGTTTGTGGCATCTCCCTTTAAAAATGATTTGTTCTTGAAAAAAGAATAAGATGAAGCCCCCAGAGTTGGAGAATATTTGAATTTTAGGATTGATAAGATATGAGCTCAGATGGAGACGCCCTTCCTAGGCGTGTGAGGGAAAGCAATGACGAAACCCCCTGCCACAGCTACCCCTGTAGGTCGGCGTCGACCTCACCATCATCACAGATGGGGTGGTATGAGATGGCAGCTCAACTTCCCAGGGAAGTGTCCACCGTAGCAGCCAACATGAGGAGTATTACCCACCAAAACATAGCAATGCAGGAGCTATTGAGGCAAATGTAAGGCCATGGAGGGCATTTGATTTCCCCCTTTGCTCCCCAACAACAGTATCAGCAAGGGGATGAGGTACAAGGTCAAAGATTACATCCTCTTAGGCACTCCAGAGAAAACAGCCTCCTAGAAAGGGAAGTGAAAGTGGACATCTCCTCCAACTGTGCAATCTGGCTGACTCACTGATGCCCCTTTCAATATGGAAGACAATTTCCCCCCGAAATATGAACCTAAGACTAGACCTCAGAGATCCGTCAGTGTATTTGACCTAATCGACCCCACTAATTCAGGGCCCAGGGTTAACAAAATGAAGGCCTGGTGCCTAGGAATGGGCCTCGGCCCCACCTCCTAAGACATTGCAACCGGAAGGAAGGTAAGAATATGCCCCCGTGTTGTCCCACCCAGAGATAGGCGTCATAGAAGGGATAGAGGGCTGGGAACTAAGCAGCCCCTCTGTCCCACCACCCAGGTATGAAGTAGACAAGAATTATGACTCGAATGGACCCAAACGATCTTGTGATTTGGATGACGATGATGAGAACTTACCCTTCTCACGGGAGTTAAGAAATGCCCAAGTACCTAGCCACTATGTGATGTCTAAAATACCAAAGTACGATAGGAGAGGCGACTCGGCTAAGTATTTGAATTAGATATTTTGTGTGTACTCGGACTAAAGCGCTACCCCTATCGTAAAGTGCAGAGCTTTCCACTTAACTCTTAGTAGAGCGACCGAAATTTGGTATAGCAGGCTACCACCCAGGAGCATTAGGAGCTGGCCAGAATTCAAGAACACATTTCTGAAGAATCCCTGAAAAGCAAGGAAGGAGAGGCTCCTATTCAGCGCCTTCAGGACATGAAACAACAACCTGAAGAATCCCTAAAAAGCTTATCGTCTCGTTTTACCGACAAGATGACATATTGTGTTCAGGTTACAGACCGTGAGTCCTTTTCCACGCTACGAGGAGGTCTCAACATGAAACACACTATTTTGGAGAGACGTTCAGAACCAAAACCCAACTACATATGATGCATTGCTAGAAATGATGAGGCAATAAATTATCAACAAGGAGTTGATCGATCACAGGAATAGGGCTAGCAGAGGTCTCCAGCCCTAGTAAAGGCAACGGGGAAGATGGCCCACCTCCCATCTAATGGACTACCAATGGAACCAGAATGGCAACGAGGCTACCCCCAACTCATGGAAAGCCCTTGCCACGGCCACCTTAAACGCGGTGCCAACATTGGCTTACGAAAACATTGCACCCGAGACCAACATCCAAAGAGCTGAAACAACGCAACAGGCCCCCCCGAATGGGATGAGGCCAAGGACGAGGTACAGGGCCTAGGGATAGGCCAAACCCTCTCGAATACTGCACATATCATCACTCATACAGCCATGACACGACAAACTACAGAGAAATGGGCCCCCACCTAGGCGTGACAAGACCATCCCTGCCACCGGAATGTTACTCCCCGACGAAGGAGAGAACGTGAAGAGGAAAGGTCAATGGACGAATAACGAAGAGGCCGTCAAACATGGGTAGGTAACGTCCTCATACACATCAGGCAAGCTCCTGGGATACATGGTCAACCAAAGGGCATAAAGACAAATCCCGAGAAAATACAGACACTGGTTGAGAAGAAATCCCCTCAAAAGCCTTAAGAAGTACAAAGCCTAATCGGTCGGGTGGCCGCTTTGAGTCGCTACATCTCGAATGCGACTGACAAATGACTCACCTTCTTTAAGATTTTGAAAGGGGGAAAGAAATTCCATTGGATAGAGGAGTGTGAAAAGGCCTTCCAGGAGCTGAAAAGCACCTAGGATAGGCCCCACTCCTCTCAAAATCCAAGTTGGGAGAATCCCTACAACTATACTTGGCCGTCTGCAATGAGGCCATAAATGCAGTACTCGTCAGGGAAGATGGCTCAACCCTGCTGCCGGTTTACTACATTAGAAAGGCACTACTAATTCCTGAAACTCGTTACCCAGACATGGAGAAATTAACTTTGGCTCTGATAACTGCCTCCCGTAAGTTGAGGCCCTACTTCCAATCCCACACCATCATGTGTTGACAAATTTCCCGCTCAGGTAGGTATTGCAAAAACCCGATGCCTTGGGGAGACTGTTGAAATAGGTCATGGAATTAGGATAGTTTGAAATCCTTTTCAAGGTAAAGACCGTTATTAAGGGCCACGCCCTAGTAGACTTCGTGGAAGAATTAGCCAATGTCCAGAAGTGGACGAAACAATAGAGCCTGCCAAGCCCCCCACGTGGAACCTATTCATGGATGGCTCGGCTGGGGAGGCAGGCTCAGGCGCAGTTGTGGTGCTAGTGAGCCCTAAGGATCATAAGTTGAACTACGTTGTACGATTTGGGTTTAAAGCCACCAACAACGTGACCGAATATGAGGCACTCATCGCCGGCTTGAGGCTAGCCAAGGAAATGCAAGTGAAGAGGTTGCTCATCAACAGTGACTTCCAAATCGTTGTAGGACAGGTAAATGGAAACTTTACAGCTAGGGGTAAAGCCATGACCGCCTACCTCAAATTGGTAATGAGCTTACTCCCTTCCTTTGAGAAATTTGAATTGACTCAAGTCCCACGTATTGAAAATGCCCACGCCGATACTTTATCTAAGCTGGCTAGTAGCAATGATTCTGAGTTGTTGACGGTGGTACCGATTGAGCACCTCTCGAGGCCATCCTCCTGCACTGAAGAAGTGATTTGGATGGAAGGAACCCGAACTTGGATGCGACCCCTTGTAGCTTATCTCAAAGATAAGATTTTGCTAGCCAATAAAGAAGAGGGCTGCAAGCTAAGGAGGAGGTCCGCGTATTTTGTGCTAGTAGATGATATTCTCTTTAAGCGCGGATTCTCTTCGCCCCTCTTTCGATATGTGGGAGGGGAAGAAGCAGCCTACATACTCCACAAGGTCCACGAGGGTATTTACTGCAATCACTCAGGAGGACTCGTTTTGGCTAGAAAAGCACTGAGGTAAGGATACTATTGGCCCACCTTGAAAAAAGATGCCATTCAATTTGCTCAAAATGTGATAGATGCAGCGCTTCTCTCATGTCCAAAGACAACCCTCCCAGGAGTTGACTGCAGTGTCCAGCCCCTGGCCCTTTAGCAAGTAGAGTGTGGACCTCATCGGCCCTCTACCTAATGGCAGGGGAAGTGCTAGTTTTGCCATTGTTGCAATTGATTACTTTACAAAGTGGGTAGGGGCTGAACCTCTGGCAAAGATTATGGAGGCTAATACCTCTAAATTTCTGTAGAAGAACACCATATGCCGGTTTAGGATTCCCCACTCAGATAATGGGAAGTAATTTGACAACAAAAAAAGTAAGAGACCTCTATGAAGAGCTAAGAATTAGGAAATACTTCTCTACTCCTCATCACCCAGGCTAATGGGCAAGTCGAGGTCGTGAATAAAACTATAAAGCACACTTTGAAGAGGAAACTCGGCACAGCCAAGGGAGCCTGGGTGGATGTGTTGCCACAGGTGCTGTGGGCAATCCGAACTACTAGTAGAACCCCAACTGGTGAGACTCCCTTCTCGATGACCTACGACGTCGAAGCGATGAGCCCTGTAGAGGTGGGATTACCTTCCCCACGAAGGCTGTACTTCAGTGAGATATCAAATGACGAGCTCAGGAGGTGTGAACTTGATTTCCTTGAAGAAAGAAGGGATGACTCACAATCAAGATTGGCAGCGTATCAAAGGAAGATGACCCGATATTATAACGCTAAAGTGAATAAGAGGTCCTTCTGAATAAATGACTTAGAGCTTCGAAGAGTATTCTTGTCCTCCAAAGAGCCAAGGGCAGGAACCTTGGGGCCAAATTAGGAAGGACCATACCGCATGAATGAGGAGATCCGACTTGGTACCTACTTGATCAAGGACATGGATGAAAAGGGTCAACCTCATCCATGGAATGTTGAATATCTAAAAATGTATTATCAATGAATGTAACCTATAGCTGGAAGTTTTTTCCCAGCCTCTGCAAATAAATAAAAGATTTATTTTAAGAAAACTATCAAACGTGGGCGCTTAGGAGAAGAGGATCAGATCCCAAAAGGGACCACCTTGTTCGTACTCTAAGGCGTACATCACATGCCTCCCTTTGACGAGGCTGAACGTCATGGGATAAGGGATGAACCATCTACCATGTGAGGAAGCGTGGGCGCCTCGGAGAAGAGGATCAGATCCCAAAAAAGGACCACCTCGTTCGCACTCTGAGGCGTACATCACATGCCTCTGTTTGACGAGGCTGAACATCATGGGAGAAGAGGCTGGATGTCGAATTCGATTAAGTTCATTCACAATTAAGTTAAATCTTAAGCTACCTGAGTCCGCCATTTCGAGGTTAAAGTCCAGTTCAGATGATTCAAAGAGTGTAGATGTTTATGATGCTGGATCTCGGATTTGATTAAGCCCGTTAGAATTACGATTAAGATTAATCTTAAAGTATTTACCGGTTCGAAGTTAAAATCCAATTCAGTTGAAGCTCGAATGGAAATGGTTATGGTTAGTCAGTTGTCGAGGTCCTTTTACTTGAAATAAAAATGATAAAATCACAAACAATGGAAGACTTATAAAAAATTTTCCATTCATTAAACATTTCTACAAAATGTATTCGGCAGGTAAGGTCTACATAATAATCTATTGCTAAAGTATCCTAGAGGCAAGTGCCTCGGTGGAAGGTGCTCCGGTTGCTACTTCTTTAGAAGCCTTTTTAGGAAGGACTTCCCATTTAATAGATTCCTCAGTAGGGGGGTCTGAGGCACCTCTTCGATGAATTCAGCTCCAAGCTCAGAGGTGTCGAGACTTAGATAGAGCTCATCAACCTTTCCCACCACTTCGGCATAAGCGAATTTCCTCCAATAGTGGTACTCTTCAGTCAAGTGAAAGTTGGCAATGTAGTTCTGCACTGCCACCTCACCAACTTGTTGAGCCTCAGCTTTTGCCTTCTTAGCCTCATTCACGTAGTATTTTATTTGACTCTCCATAAACTAGTTCACATCCCTGCACCCAACAACTTCAAGGTTAACTTTCTCGAGAGCCTCGACCGTTATTTTTTGGTGGTTGTCTGAAGTTTCCACCTTCTTGGTAAGAGAGGCTACTTCACATTGAGACTCGTAGACCTCCTTCTTCAGAGCCTCTATTTCAACCAAGGCAAAACTCAGCTTTGCCTCGTCCTCAGCCCGCTGGACCCTCACCGTCTCAGCATCAGACTTTATGTTCTTTATTTCGGCCTCGACGTCAACTAGCTTATCCACCGAGGCTTTATTTCTTCAGTGAATGTCAGTTAAAACGTCTTGACATTCTAGAGCCACCTTAAAGACCCTAGCACTTTGACTCACTAGGATGGCAGTGAGGTCCAATGCATCACAGGTGGACACGTACATCTGCCACCTCTCAGTCCAAAATTTATTGAAGTTCTCTATGGCGCCCCTTACTTTTAGCAGCAGCATCTCTATCACTGCCGTGGCGATCTTATCGTCCCTCCCAGCCAAAAACCTCCCAGATTTGCCTAGGGTCCTCTCCACTTGGCATTTTTTGGAGGCTTTTGAGGCTGATGACTCTTCCTTCTTAGCCTCTTCATTGGCCTTCCTTACCTTCTCCGCTTTTACCGCCTTCATTGCAGACTCCATAAGTTTGGGCGGTGGTGGAACATCTTTGGCATAATAAGAATTGGTTACTCCATAAGCTTCAGAGCCTTTGCACCAGCAGGGGCAGTGGCCTTTAGTATGGTGGCCATGTCCGGAGTGGGGTACTCCTTCTTCGCAAATTTATCTGCAAACGACAAAAAGGTCAGAAACTTACGAAAGAAAACAAATGCAAGTAAGAGAGCTTCATACCCTTGAAGGCTATCAATCCAAAGTCCAAAAAATATCTACTTCAGTCGATGAGATGGTTGAAGCTCTGAACCTTCAATGATCGCGCTTGTAAATATCTTCAATCACTTCCCACTCTACCTCATGGAGCTTGTAACGTGATCCCGAATCTGCAAACAAAGAAAGAAAAAATTAGCACAAAATATAGAGCATGAACGTTAAGCTATGTATAGTGAGGCACTCATGCGCTTCGTAGTACTGGGTTAGTACTATGCAAGCTGGAACGGTGTCCCCCTCCACCATCTGCCACATATCCCTTACTCAGAACCAGGATTCCTTCTGACTTTTGATGGAAGAAGGAAACCCCGCTACGAAGAGAGCATGAGCCCCCCCATGGGGTACAACCCCTTGGAATCATCTTTCCTAACCACCCTGCCCTGGAAAAGGGTCTAGAATACATGCAGAAGCATGTCCTCGCCCAAAGACACCTCTTTCCAAATGAAGTAGGCCCAAACCAATTGACTCCACCCATTTGGTAGAATTTGGGTGGGGATAACATGAAGGTCCTCAGCACTGCCCTAAAGAAGGGGTGCAGAAGCAGACGCAATCCTGCCTTCAGCAGGAATTCACTAATGGCTACGCACCGGGCCTTAGAAAACACGGGCGTTCATGGGCCTCGGGTACTAGCAGTTCTATATAGTGAGGAATGCAATATTTTTGCCTAAGTTTGGCTGATTTCATGGAGGTCATAGATGAAGGAACATTGGCAGCCCCCAGCCCGCCTCGTAATCTATTGGCTCTTCACTCATACTATACCAGTCTCCCGACCCCCCAGACACAAACACGTCCCCAAGCCTAGCCACGGTGGCTGCCCTAGATGCCTCAGAGGCCATAACAGTTGAAGGAAATGATGAAAAATTACAAAACGATTGAACAAAGAATAAGAAGTCCCTTTCACAAAAGAATACCTAAAAAAACGATGAGATTTACACTCGTTGGAGAATGAAATGATGCCGGAAAACTTCTGAGAGATGGGGAGCAAGAGAGAATTCGAAGAATGTTTTGCAAAGGTAAAAGTTTCAAAATAGCATGATTTTGGTTTTTATATAAGCTGGAATCTAATCTCAACTATTGGATCGAAGCCCAATCAATCTGAAGCGTCCAACCCTGTGACAAATCCCAAACCGTAGAACTCAAACGGTTTATGCCATCAACGCCTCAGATTGCGTCGTTAGTATCACGCGGTGACGCATGAGTGCTTTTCACATAATAACGCATACTCATCATTGTCCATCGTTACGCATTTAATGTAACGACCATACGTACATTGGAAGTTGTATTTCTACAGCTGGCCTGCCTCGAAAACATGCAAAAATCGTCAAATCGTGTGCACCAATATCGAAGCCAATTAATATGATATTCAGCTTCGGCAATTCGCCCATAGACCTGCCTCAGCCTTAATATGAAATTCAGCTATTCACAAGTAATTCAGCCTCAACAGTTCGCCCATAAACCTCCCTTAACCTCAATATGAAATTTAGCTATTCTAACTCAACCTCGGCAGTTCGCCCATTGACCTACCTCAGCCTCAATATGAAATTCAGGTACTCACAAGTAATTCAGCCTCGGCAATTCGCCCACGAACCTGCCTCAGTATCAAAAACTTGCTTGCCTCTTTTTCAACATCGCTTCAGCACCGCAAATCCCCACATCGCAAAGTAAGCCAGACTTAAACTAACTGTTGAATTCTACGCAGACTTAAACTAACTGTTGAATTCTACGCACAATATAAATGTCCTTGACTAAACTCGGGAGACTAGTATGATTGAATGTTTCCTCTAGCCAACAAAAAAGAGAAAAAATAAATTCAAAATTAATTTGGGTTAGAAGTTTCGGAACGTATTACCAAAAATACCCTCAGCCCTGGATACCGAGGAGAATCAATTTATTTCCCGCACCTCCCCCCCCCCCACCCCGCAACAAACCTCGACTTCTAGAAAGGATGCATTCACTAGATAAAAGGTCAATGCGTCGTAAGAAAAAAAAATCTTCAACCAATTGAAAAAGATGAGCAATAAGAAGGATTTACAAAAACATGAGTAACTTTCAGTTCGAGTGTCATATGTATTCTAACGTGTAATTTGAAAGCATTTTTCAATTTCTTAAATTTTTTTCAGGTGATGATCATGGTCTTTCCGGATCAAATATATAGTTTAGAGGTTTGTTTTAACATTTTTCTGTTTTGAAATCCTACAGCGGTTTTTTTATTAATATTATTTCATTTTTCCGCTATTTGGTGAATTCTAGTATTTTTCACATCCATTCAAACAAAATTTGAACAACACTTATTCGTGTATTATGAGCAAAATTCCTTTTATTATTATTCACGTTTCCATCCTACGTCAATTTTTTACCAAAATAGGGTTTAATTTTTAGTCAGAGCATGTTTCCCTAAACATAAAGAAAAAGGTTTTTATTTTGAACGAATAACTATTCTTACGTTAGGGGAAAAAA
>CAIGRP010074458.1:0-18774 GCA_903798385.1 Fraxinus cuspidata | reverse complement strand
ATATATATATATATATATATATATATATATATATATATATATAAGCTAGTTTTTTGCCTCACACGTGATGTTTTTTACTTATAAGTGCACTTTTTAGTTTCAAGTAATTTTTTAGTTATAAGTATTTTTCTACTAACAACTAATTTCTAATATTTATAAGTGAATACTTACTCATAGTTAATTTATTACATGCGCAAATTCTTTGTTTTAAGGCACTTTGCAATTGCATACCTTATTTCGTTTCATCTCCTCCTAATTTTGCATTTTCTATATTTTAGTAGGTGGCAATTTGTGTATATTTCTACGCGCGAATCTTGATTTCGATAAGTCGAAACTCTATCCTATATTTTGCATTGGTATGTTGCATTTTAATCATACTTGCATGCACGTGTTATTAGTTAAAAAGAATATATTTGTGCACCATGTTGAAAATAAGTGTTGCCTACATGGCTACAAACAATTGCATAGGATAATATATGTTTTTAATAATGATTATATTTTGTGAAGTATACAAGTTGATCATTGTTGGTACTCTTTATAGAATATCACTTATGTGAGTGCGATTGTGATTGATTTTATGAGAATTTTTTAACCGAATTCTCTAATGCACTTGCATAACCTAAAAAGGTTCAATGTCGAAATAATGAACACAATAGAGATCGAAAGCTATCTATCTTGATGCGTTCTCTCGAATCTTACTGTTTATCATCTTCCTTGTTCTGAGCCGACTTTTTCCATTCATGTGAGCGATTGTTTAAATTTATTGATATGCCGATAAATTTGTGAACAAGTCTCCAATATGTACTACGATTGGATGTGACTCTTCAATTGCAATAGATCTATGATAAAGAGACATCTCATTTAGATATGGTGCTTTTTGTATCACCGATCATATTCCAATTTGAAAATCGTATGATCTAATGTTAAAATAAATTTGTGCCAAAAGATGCTACCATTAAGAAAAGACACGAGAAATCTATATATATGACCTTCCTAATTCTATTTTCCACTTTATAATTTATTTTTTTATCGAATTCTGTCAAAATAATTTTAATATTATTTTCGAGTTTCGTATTCGACATTTTAGTATTTGATATCAAACGATCTAGAAGAGTACAATAATCTTTGTTTCACTCGACAAAATTACTATCGTGCTTCATAAATTTTTTGTCGAAAACGTTGTATCTTAGGAGATAAACGTTCATTTGATCCTTTTAATATCAATGCATGGGACCGAATATGTCTTAGGGTGTGTTTGACCCACATTATTTTGGAATAATATATTCTGAAATAGTAGATTGATGGAAATGTATGGTTGAAAAAGAAGAAAAAGTTATTGATGTGATGAAAAATATTAATTTATTGAAGAATGTATGGTTGAAAATAAGTAAAAGAATCAGAATGAGAATTTTAATGNCACACATTTTGATTTTGATAAATCGAAACTCTCTTCCTAATCTAATGCCATGCCCAACCAATGCCGAATCCAAGACCTCTTGCCGATTCCCAGAGTCAATTTCACCCAACAACCCCCAGAGGATATCCTCACTTGGCTCATCTTTATTTGTTTGCACATATTTTGATTAACGAATATAATTTATCGTGACTAGATGTAATTTTTAAAATTAGAGGATGCATATTAAAGAGTCGTGATGTTTTTAAATAGGAGTGACCACACAAATAATTGTATAACAAATAGTCATGAACCTTGTATAAGGTGAAATAGTACAATGTAATGGATAGCCCCCGGGGCATAACTTAGTAGTGCAAATGACATGAGTGAATTAGTCTCTACTGAGCTGGCAGCCGTTCGTAGTGTGAGGGTTCGATTCCTGCATCTTACAAGGTATGTAATTGGATTATTTGTGGACACCAGTATGACAACTCTTGTACTCTGGCATGATGAGGCACATCCCGCTATTTACCTCCTCCATAATGCTCTAGGGGCGGGTGGAGCGGGGTGGGGTTCAACTTTTTTTAGTACAATGTAATGGATAAAATAAATTGTGCCAAAAGATATAACCATTGGGAAAAGACATTGAAATCCATAAATTGGACCACCCTAATTCCTTATTTTTTTCGTTATATATGAATTCAATTAAATTGATTTCTAATTTCTTCATTCTTCAAATTATGTCAAAAATATTTTTAAAGTATGTTACGACTTACGAGTTTTAATGTTCGATAATTTAATATTCGATATCTATCAGTTTAGAAGAGTACGGTCAAAGTTAATTTATTCGACAAAATTAATATTGTGTTACATTAATTTTGAAAAAATCATTCCAGGATATAGACGTCTATTTGATCATGCTAATACCAATGTAAGGAAAGAAATCATTCTTAAGGAGATTTAAAATTGCATATTTTGCTTCATTCATCTCCTCCTAATTTTTGCATTTTCTACAAGTCGCAATTTGTTCATATTTTCATCATATATCTTGGTTTTGATAAGTCAAAAATCTATCTACTATTTTACAACAGTAAATCGTGATTTCATCGTACTTGTATGCACGTATTTTTAGTTAAAATGAATATAATTATACACCAATTTTTCAACCATTTTTAGCTCACCAGTTTTCAATGCTTCATTGCATGTCAATTTTCGAACATAAAATTTCTACCAAAAGAAGTGACAAGACAATATTCCAATTTCTTTGTATCTTTATCTTCATAACTGATGTAATCTCGCGTTCCAATTGCCGTGCATTTTTTTTAGCCTCAAGGTCATTTTCAGAACACATAATCATAGTTATTAAGGACTGCACACGCACACAAACTTGGAAGTTGATAAATGAATATAGAGAAATTGTGAATTCATCATTTTATTATGATTACATAATTGAACTTTAAATATTAAAATAATGATAAGAGGATAAGATGACTATTCAAACTTAAAACAACTTTGAATATATCCACTATTGAAAATTTGTAGTGGCTTGCTAGTGAAAATCTACAGGGAAAGTTGTCAATAATGCCAAAATAAAATATTCGATCAATTCTCTTATGGCAAGAAAATAAAGGTGAATCAGGTTTTCCTTAGAGCAAAAGTCGTCTAAATATTTTGTAATAAATTTGTTAGAAAAATTGAAATGCTTCTTAACAATGCATTTTGGGTGCAACCGAATTGATGGATGGAATTAGGTTAAATTTCTAGTGCACATTAACGTTATTTTTTTCTTTTGTGTAAATGATTTGAGGTTTTTTTGTGAGGAAATATTGTAAGTCTAGCATCATATTTTCCGTGTTCTATTTGCAACTTTTTCAAAGAGTAGAATTGATGAGCGTGGTAAAGCTTAGATGTTAGTTTTCCTACTTTACTTGAGGGGTTTGAGTGAATGAAATTCTATATGATTGTAATAATTATTCATATAGTGGAAAGTTTAACACTCTGTAAGATTTTCTCCATCATTTATTTTTTGCCTCATTATTTTTTTCTTTTTGAATAAGAATCTTATGGACAAAATAAAGCGAATTGATCTCGATTCTCAATAATGGTATCAAAGCGTCATGTCGTTCGCAGTTTCGGAGCACGAGCAACGTGGAAAAATTTCATGAAAAAATCAATATTGGCTTGTAGAAAGTGTAACATTTCATAACTTTTCTATGATTTTTAGGAGTTATTAATAACTTTTGAGGTTAAAAGTGAACTTTTTAAAGAAGCGAATAAATGAATTTTCCTTAATTGTACTCTAGCCCTTGGTGAAAACTTAAAATATTGGGGTTGAATTTCATATCTTGAGGGAAAAAAATGGGTTTTGTGGGCTAGGGGTCTATCCCGACACTTTTGGGAGATGGGTCGACCCTCTACCTTTGGGGTTGATCCCCATGTGATTTTAGAAGGCCGTCGACACTTTCTTGGACAGCAGTGCAATCAGGACATAAACGTGTATTAACATTTTGGAAAGAGCTAAGAATTGAGTTCCTTAAAAATGTGTTGGACTCATGACTCGATATGATTTCAAAGGTAATATATACTATTTGGAGATCTCTTTATTCATTGTGGCACTCTAGTTTTTCTATGTTCCTTGCATGTTAGTTTTCCGGTATTGAATTTTGTCCTTAGTTTCACCTTGGAGCCATGGTTTTGGTATTTTTAGCCCATGAACCTTACTTTTATACTTCGATAGTTTTGGATTCTAAGTTAATGATTTATATGAAATGTGGAGGAACGAAGCCGTGATTCCAAGATAGACTATGAGGAAGGCGAGTAACAATTCGACTACAATGCAAGACAATAGTAATTATATTATATTATACTCCTATGTGATTATGTGAAATATATTGTTGGTGCGATAATCATGATTGGATTATTTGAACGAAGTTGCTAACATATACACATATATGTTATTGTCCTACGAATGGAATATGCCAGATATATCGTGATTAATGACATTGTTATATATTGCATATGCATAAACATGAAAGAAGTACCCATGCATAACTCATAAAAAATGGGCTAATAAAAGTTGAGATTTATTACACGTACACCGGGACGCCCCCCTCACAAGAGGGAGGGCCCACAATTATTTTCTTGTTTGTGGGCCCCCCTCTTGTGAGGGGAGTGTTGACACCTCAACTCCGGTGTACATTTAGCATTTCTCATATGAGTTAGAAAATGATAATAGTGAATACTTGGGTAGATATGATACACAAATAAGACGATAATGATTAATTTGTGTTTCTTTATGAACACAATGTAATTAATTTTGTGATTCTCCATGAATGGCACAACATTCTTTTGAAATATTCATAATTTCGTGCTTCTTTTCGAGCCATGTAATATTTTAATGAATTTTATATTGAAAGTTGTGCTATACGGGAACACCAATTTAATATTCTCTTGAAATATTGATCGACTATAAGGTATTTCTTCTTCAGGAGAAATGACACAATACGTATTTTGAATTTATTGACAATTAATTTTCATATTACAAAAATTACATAATCAAAATTACCATAACTGGTTCTCTAATTTAATACATTCAAAACTTACGTGGATATTTTATTATGACGATGTATCATATTTATAGGATTTCAATTAGTATTGCAATTTAACAAGCAAAACTAATCTAAATATTTTTATTATAAGATTAAATAATTATCTATAATTTTACATCATTAATACTTGAATATAAATACACAAGGGTGACTTACACGAAGAGGAGAGAAAAAGTAAGAATAACATTTTTTAAGAATTTAAAAAGTCTAAAAAAAAAAAAAAATGTGCACCACACGTAACTATGGACGATCCACGGTTTTGAGACCCGCATATTCGAATAGTTGACTTCAGTGTAACAAAAAATCTATTGCCCTTTTTGTTAGTTAGCCCAGTTTGACATACATTTTTTCAAAATTTATTTTCAACATATTTTTTTAATAAAATAATATTTTTCATTATATCAATAAATTTTTCTTACTTTTTAACCACATATTCCACATCATATCACTATTTAAAATACTTTTTTTCTCAATAATATACATCAAACACACCCTTAATATTGAAAATAAGTTGCTATCAAATTAAAACTATTTTACTTATAAGTAAAAATATAAATTTATGAAAACAAATACGTGAATACAGGATTACTTTTACGTAATATTGAGTAACTTTTAAGTGTTGCCAAACATGTGCTGATGGAGAACACCATGGCCAATTTTGATATCCAATTCTTCATCACCAATTATAAATGCGCCATAATCTGTTAAGGAGAAAATGAGTTGGTCGAGTCGTCGTCTTCTTTGTTCTTTTTACTTCCGTACATTACATAAATATATCCCTACAAATTCGTAAAATAGAAAAGGAAAAATTTTGATTCTCCCAAAAGACAAGAAACCCATCAACGTTTAAGATTGAATCAAAAAGGTATTTTCTTCATATTTATATGTTTATGTACACGTAGCGTGTATATATGTATGATTTCTTTTCTGGGTTTTGATTATATGGTACTATTCTAGGGAATTGGCTGGGTTCAAGATGATTCTACTTGGACGAATTTAAGATTCCAATTATTTAATTTTGGGGTTTTGGTTTATATATATTTTTTATTTAGCTTCTTTATCGTTTAGGGCTCTTGGGTTAGTAGGATTCTTGATTGCAGCCCTAAATATGCCGAATGGAGAAGTTTGGTTAATTTCATTTTCTTAAGTTGGATTCTCGTATAGAGTCAATTTTCTTACATTGATCAAGATTGAATTGTGCTCAAGAAATGCATCCTCATTGTTGAACACATGAGAAGATCAAGGGAATTGTTCATCGCATGAAGCAGATTTCCAAATATCATGGACACTGTTCATAATTTCAAAATGCCAGACCTAGGTGGAAATTACGTGATTGACTTTTTAAATTGGTTTTCTACATTCGCTTTTTTTTTTTTTTGCTGTTGCTCACTTGACCTTGAAACCAGAATCAAATTCTTATAACTCACTATACCCCATTATTTATTACTGTATGAAAATCATGAGCAATATACACCTGATAGTTTTAGATTGTCGGTAGCACTGATAATATCACCCCTTTCTTTTCTCTGTCCATCCCCACATCTTTGTGCATTTATTGATGTTGTTTAACCTTTGTGCCAAAGCAGGGACATTTGCTACTATCAGTTGGAATTCAGTTGAAAAGATCATCACCAAGCTATAGCTAGGCAGATTTTGTTTAGCTGATGACTCTTCAACTAGATAAGGTTAGGTAGAAACATTGGGATTCTGTGCCGTTGCTACAACCAGATTTTTTAAACCCTCTGTTAATTATCTGGATGCGTAATAATCTGACTGCATACATATGTTGAAGATGGGTTTAAGATTTAAACAGGTCCTGATCGTTTTTCTCTTTATAGCAATATTTAATGATGATGTTAAAGCAGAACAGGAAAAAGAGACTTTACAAAAGTTAAGAACTGCTCCCCGCAGGAATGCAGGGAATGGTGTGATAGATGGGTCAGGTATAGAGCATGTTTTGAGTTCTGACGGGACTAGTAATGAAATGGGTGATGAGTGGAAGGGTGGGAACAATAGAGTTTCAGTGTCGACGGTTGCATTGTTCACACTGGCGATGGCTGCAGCTACTGGTTTAGGTGCCATACCATTCTTCTTTGTGGAGCTCGATTCTCAATGGGCTGGTATATGCAATGGGATGGCTGCAGGGGTCATGTTGGCAGCCAGCTTTGACCTTATACAGGAAGGACAGAGCCATGGCAGTGGTAGTTGGGTTGTGTTCGGTATTTTGGCCGGGGGCATTTTCATATGGCTTTGTAAGAAGGTGAAGCTCTTAAACCTTCAAATCATCCGCATTGAAATTCAGTTGCTAATTGCTAGTTAGTATTTGCATATGCATTTGCTTTTTACAAAGTAACATCTTATATTCAAATCATGATGTCATTTTCTTGTTATTGTTATTGTTTTTCTTTTGATATGCTAATTTTTATTACATCTGCCAGCATTTTATTGTTGCTATTTTACTGTATTTTTTAAAATTTTTAATTTGAGATTACCAAATTAAAGCTATTATAACTCTCTTGAAATGGATATATGTTTACTATATGTAGTGCAATCTAATAGGTCACAATTGTTTTTTTGGGTCTCCTTCAAAGTTGAATTATCAGAGATGTGGAAATTGTTTCTCTGGCTGAACAGGAATATGTGTTCCATTGATTCTGTAAGCATATTCCATTAACTGTTTAATTTGGTCGAGTAGCTTTAGTTTTAAAACATAATTTGTTACTAAATGGTTTTTTGTATTTTTGATTAAAAACTTCAAGATAGATTCAATTATAATGTCGTAAGTTGGATTCAACTACAAAAATCCAAAATTTTCTAACTACTTGTTGGACACTTCATAGAACTTTGGACTATTATAGTTTTTCACTTTGTGTGGATTTATAGGTAAAGGGTGAGGTTTGGAATGTGTTTGGTCAAATCTAGCAAGTGTATGGGATCGTTGACAAATATTAGTTTTTAGGAGTAAGAATATCGTTCTCACGAGGAATGCAGTTTAACTTGAATTATATTGATCCAAAATCAAAGTCGAATGTAACCAAATCAAATGAATAAAGTGGTGTTTGTTATTTTTTTCTATTAATTTCTATTCTAATTCCTATCTAATTGCACATCAAAATTTTATTTGAGAAGTGTGTGTGTGTCAAGATTTTGACTCCAACTTCTTCCTTTTCAATTCTCAACCTATATTCTTTAGTTTAATTTATTTATAAATTGACAACCAATAATCTAATTTTATTCAGCTATCTCTCCCTATGCAAGTTAAACATATTTATAAACACGACCTGAAATATCCGTATTTAGAATTCAAAAATACTTAGAAATGCATTCAATTGTACGACTACCTATTTTGACTGCATGTCATAAACTATTATTCTTGACGTTTATTGAGCTTACTTATGATGAATTACAACCAAAGATATGAATATTCATTACCCTAAAAATTAAATTGCAAGAAGAAGAAGTTGAATCAATTTCGCTTCCTTGACGTCCTCTAAACGAGCCTTCAATTGATTTTGGATTATTTTCTTGCTTTGATCTTCAATTCTGAGCTTGAATCTTCAAACTCTTGATGTTAATTGCCTTGAATCTCTTCCTAACCTTGTTCTCCACATTTTTGAATGAATAATCCCGAAATTAGAGGCTCAAATTAGGTTAAATCATCGGTCAACTTGCTTTCAAAAACTTAGATGAAACTAGAGAAGAAACATAATTTTCCTCGAATTTTGTACCATGCAATTGCATGGCACATCATGCTGCTATCGCATGGTAACATGATTTTGCTCCCTGCTTCTTCAAATATTACTCTTGTATTTGATCTTCCAATTTGTGTCAAGTTGATCCCCATTCTGTAAAATATGCACGAAAAACATCATTTTTGCTCGGTCTTCAGTCGTTTTCTCCAAAAGCTCGTCTGACATCGAGTTTTATCTATGCAACCAATATTTACATGAGATTAAACAATAATTCCCTAAAAGTAATCCCAAATATCCATATTTAACGGCCTAAATAAGTGTATAAAATAACCTTATCAGAATGGATATTTTGAATATTATTTGTTCAATATTTAAGTACACGTCTATATGGATTATTACTAATTAATATTGTTTACTTGCCAGACATCTTATGCCAACCAATTGAACCAATATGACTACACCAATGCAATTATGTAGCACCATTCAAGATGCTTTAGATTACTCCATCACGAGCCTACCTTGTTTAACGGAGCAAATTTAGTGGAATTCTCTGCGTGTCTTATCCTTGATTATGAAATGGATTTCATTCTATGTTCTGGAAAGGCATTTCCATTTCTTCATTTTTTTCCTTTTTATTGACTCACTTGCAAAGTGTATAAATAACAAAGGTTGATAATTACATTTCCGTTTGAAGTATATGGATAATTATCTACTAAATCTGGACAAGAAAAGATTTATTTCGTTGTACATTAGCCTACAACCATCATTACTGATTTCAGATAGATAAATAGATAGCAGAAAAGAAGAAAGAAATCTCATTTTTTGTTTCATGAGATGGATAAAAAAAACTGATGTAAGGTACCTGAAATAATCAAGAATTAAACTTAATCACTTCTCTTGTATACTATCAATTGATATTTGGAAGTCAGAAATTTTTATATTGGGATTAACGTTCAACTTTATAACTTGACGACGATACTCAGCTCCTTGAGCAATACGGCGAAGTGAGCATGTTGGACATAAAAGGAGCAGAAGCAGCTAAAGTCATTCTTGTCATTGGAATTATGACCCTTCATTCTTTTGGGGAGGGCTCTGGTGTTGGAGTATCCTTTGCTGGATCTAAGGGTTTATCTCAGGGGATATTGGTAACTTTGGCCATTGCTGTGCACAATATACCCGAGGGCTTGGCTGTTAGTATGGTGCTTGCATCAAGAGGGGTTTCTCCGCAGAATGCTATGTTATGGAGTGTGATTACATCGCTGCCACAGGTAATTTGTTTTGCTTATGACAGAATAAATGCTTACCAAATTGCATGATACAGTAAAACTTGCTAACAGTTTAGAACATGCCTACAAAGTAGGTTTTCCCCAAATAGTGACAGAGTACATAATGCTTTGAACACTGTTACCTCGAAATATACAAAATGAAAATGTGTATACTTCGAAGATCTTTCTGTTAATCAAGAGACAATAAATTATGGTGTGAAATATGATCAGGAAGCGTATTATTTAACTTATTTTATGCATATGTAGCTATGTTCACTTCATTAGCAGAAAAGAGACCTGCTCTTGCCATAAGAAACAAGTAAACCAATCCAGAAATGTGAAGAAAAACCAATTTTACCCAATAGGTGAACTTTGAAGTGTGCGCCAAAATAATGCAATTCAGAAAACTTATGAATAGTGTAAGTGGATATGTGATTTGAACAGTTGGCTTGTGAAATTGAGAAAGTGTTGCAAATGCATCATCCATTACTAATGAGCGAGTTATAATAGATTTGTGATCTCTGAATTAGAGTACATTGCAATTTACCCGGTAAGACTGTAAATTAGCGCTTGATAGTATAGTGAATGTACCTAATGAGAGAGCATAAAAGACATAAGCATTTGATTTAGCTGATTGGTCTGAAAACATATTGATATCCAAGTTCTTTTTGTTTCCCTTGTTATCTTTATATCTTGTATGAATATTTTAAGTTGATAACTTGGCATTTGATTTATTTTCTTGATGCAGCCTATTGTAGCAGTGCCATCATTTATATGTGCTGATGCATTCAACAAGTTCTTGCCATTTGCTACGGGATTTGCTGCTGGGTGCATGATTTGGATGGTTATTGCAGAGGTCCTTCCAGATGGATTCAAGGTAACTTGCTAAGTTCTCCCCTATATTGGAAGAGTAACCTCAAAAGTCAAAACCACAATGGATATTTACCAAATGAGTTAATAAACAAAAATGAAAGATAAGCAAAGTAGAACCCAATTAAAAGCTTACATTGTCCTCCTCTTCAAATTTTGTGAGTTTAGGTGTTCATGTTACTTGTTTTATGCATGCAGTTTTGATATTCTAAATCTGGTTATTTAAGATATTGTTAATTGTATTAAGCTTGCAAGCTCTCCACCTTAGTGGAGTTCTCATCATCAACTTCTAATCCTAACTACTTATGGGATAAGTTGTCGTTATTTTCTCCGTGGGCTAAAGCTGCAGGTTATTATCTGGTATGACTTCATGGTTTTAGTGCAGTTGAGGAGATATTTTCTATAACTTTCCTTCCATAATGTTCTACTTCTGCACATGAGGCTATACCATCATCCATACATACCTATTTTAGTAGGGAAAGAAAGTCACCTTTCTATTTAAGTCTTATTTTAAACCAAATAAAAAAGGGGGAAAAAATATTCACAGCTCCCCTTCTTGTTAATTCACATTGGAATTACTTCACTATTTCAAATGAATTGTTATTCTGGGCAAGTAAACGAACTATATAGTTTGTTCATGTAAGTACAGTTGACATGAAGATGAAAATTGTAAATGTAAAACTTTAGGCGATTTCCCATTTTAGTAGAAGAATGAGGTTCACAGTGCCACAGTTTCATTACCTGAATTCGGAATTATAGACTTTTCATGTGCAGAGGCAATGTCAAGAGCTATTATTTTATCTATGGATATCGATATAGTTTTCATTTTGTTTTTCCATCTTTATGGATGTCACTTTTAATTTTGCTGGCTTGAAATGACCACATTAGTCAATTTCCATAGCTGTCATGAGTTGAGTAGGTCGACTGTCAACCTGAAATTCCCGTGGTAGATATGAACAATTGCATTTTCAGTTCTATGATTGCAATGCTTGGATATTTCCTTGCTTGGTGCCTATAGATAGAAAGTCTCCAGTTACCAAGTGTTTAAAGCTGAATGGCACGTTTAACTTGAGGGATCTGATTATTACTCATTGATATAGTTTCTGATTCTAACACTAAAAACATTGCTCAAATATTTTTACTGGGTTGCAATTAAATAAAGTTAATGTATTGTGATTTGTAGGAATCTTCTCCATCGCATGTTGCATCAGCGGCTACACTTTCCGTGGCATTTATGATAGCTCTAAGCTCTTTGTTTGAGCATTTCAGCCACAACTACAAGTACTCTCTCTCTCTCTCTCTCTTTGTTTTTGTGTGTGTGTGCATCCTCTTTCATTCTTATTGGAACTCCAAATTGACTCATTCAGTATCTATTGTCATATCACGTGCTACTCCATGATACTTTCGATTGTTGACCTCTAGTAGCAGCACTAGGATGACTTTCTTACTGTAACCCCGTTCTGTTATTCTTTTAGCTTTGGTGTAATAGAGGAAGAAATCTAAAACATCACCAACTTATCTCAAACTAAAGCTCTGAAAGTTGTTGCAAGAGCAGAAATTCTTGAAAAATGGAGGAATGAATTGTAAAGGGTTATTTCACATTTTTAAAATTTGTCACAGTACAGGTATATAATGCTGAAAAAATTGAGAATTATAAAAATTCCTGCTCGTAGGTCCAGTTCATTGCAATTATTTAGCATGAAGTTCTCAGGAAAAATGAGATCTTCAACTTCATGGCACTGGAACTGTGACAAAACTGCATTTAGTCCTATTCTTATAGAAGGGAAGGAAATAACTATGACTGTAATGAAGTAAATAAAAGGACACATTTACTGAGGGGGATGCTGGATTATTCATCCCTTGCAAAGACCTGTCATTCAGCTTAGTGCAAGTGCCTTACATTTCACTAAATTCTGTTGCATAAAACCTTCTGAACATAATTGCTCAAATTAAAAAGTCAGTATGAAACGTAGCTTTTCTGTTTTATACTAAAATTACTTTACATTGCAGTCCAGAGGACGCTTCTGGCTTCTTCGTGTCACTACTTTTTGGTCTGGGACCATTACTGGGTGGAATTGCTCTTGTTGCATTAGCTTTTGCTTTCCACCTTCAGCATGCCTTCCTCACTGGTGTGGCCTCTGGCACTGCCTTTGTTCTTGGTGCCTGGAGACCTCTGCAACTGCTACTGTCTGCAAAGATGGGCCTTTTCCCCATCCTGATCCTTCTTGGACTGGGATCTGGATTCGTCCACATATCGACTTCCAGCGCTACGAAGCTTGGAACTCGCAAGAGGACTTCAGCAAATACTTTATCTGCTGTCACTGGCTACTCAGTTAGTGCACTCACTCTCTACTCAATCTTATCTTGTGTGGCAGTTGCCCTTCATGCTCTAGCTGAGGGACTTGCATTAGGAGTCGCTGCACCTAAAGCCTATGGGCTTGGACGCCACATTGTCCTTCCTGTCTCCCTCCATGGGTTTCCTCGGGGTGCTGCCGTAGCTAGCTGCATATTTGGTGCAACTGACAGTTGGCAGGGGTCCCTTTTATCTGCTGCACTCATTGGGTTCGTGGGCCCATTATCTGCAATTGGAGCGATTTTAGCCAGAATTGACTACAGCGGTCTTGACCATGTGATGGTCTTTGCATGTGGGGGACTTTTCCCGTGTTTTGGAAGTATAATCAGGAGAGCAGTAAAGTTAGAAAGAAGGAAGAGCATTTTTGGGCTTGTCATCGGCTTAGTTTTTGCTATTTTGTGTCTGACTTGCACTAAGTTAGTATGTTTGCATACACCGTATTGCAACTCCGCTCCAGAGGCTGTTAGATGATGATACCATATGCTCGAGCTCTCCTATACATCACCGAGATGCAATTACATGTGCGAAAAGGAATTTCTGGGCTATGCATTCAGTGAAATCGGACGACCGTTGGAATCAGCAGATTCTAGTGGTGATTAGGATGAGTGAAAGCATATTGAGCCTTCATTGAGAGTCTATAATTGTACATTTAGATTTATTTAAGGTGCAGGTGTAATTTTAGACCATAAACCTTCTTTTGAACATTTCCTTTGATTTTGGTTTTCTACTAGTTCTTGGGTTGGATCCTAATCAGTTAATTCAAATCCATTTGAGGCTTTGAGCAATCTTCTAATTTTGTTTTTATTTAATATTTCTTTCAGAGGTTAAGATCTCTCATTTTGGAAGGTCAAGATTGAAATGTCCAGGAATTTGGTTTGTCAAATATAGTTTTTATCCGCACATTTTGTAGGATTAACGACTTATAAGCACTACCAAATGAACACTCAAGCAATAAGATGCAGAAAATGGTGTTTAAAAAAAAAAAAAAAGAGTATGTTTGGGAAGTGTTTAACAAATTGCAGGCTGGGTATAACTAAAATCCTACACCTTGTACTGTTTTGTCATGCAAATGTTTGTAATTTGTATCGACTTTTAGGATGCATTTGATTGCGAGTATGGAATTTGTATTGAAAGAAAATGAATTTTAGGCAATTCAATTTTGTAAAACCTATTTGTATGGAAATTATTAATTAAATGTGTTGATTGATTTTGTTTTCAACTTAGAAAATAATATATTTGTCCATTTTTTATTGGTGGGTATCTAATAGAGAGAGAGAATAAATTATCTGAAAATAAAAATTACTCTCCCCAAATAAAACGTTTTCCTTGTTTTTAAGGAAAATATGGTCACATGATCAAAAGTTGAAAAATATTTTCATGAAAAAAAATTGTCAATCAAATATTCTAAAAGTTGGAATTTAAGTGGAAAAATAACATTTTATACGGAAAATAAAATTAACCAAACACACTCTTAGGTTGTCACCATGAAATGTCATTAGGAAAAATAGTCAACCCACGTATATATTAATTATTATTTTCAAATTTAATCAATTTAGAACATTACTTTGATATAACCCATTATGAGTGTGTTTGAGCCACATTATTTTGGAAGAATGTATTATGAAATAGTAGATTGATGGAGAATGTGTGGTTGAAAAAGAATGAAAATTTATTAATGTGATGGAAAATATTATTTTATTGAAAAATATGTGGTTGAAAATAAGTAGATGAATAAGAATGAAAATTTTAATGTGCACCAAACATGATAAAAATATTGATTTAACTTTTGATAAATTATATGTAGTAAATCGAGCTTGTGCATGAATCGATTTTATATTATAAATTGAGTGTTTAAGCATGGAAAGATTCGATTTATAATTCAATCTAGGTTTTATTGTCCATGATTGGTAAATAAAGATGAATATTTTATTTTGATGAGATTGCTTCATTTTTATTAAAGTTAATCTTTAGTTTTGGTAATAAGATTGTGTGCATATTTTGGAATATATTAAACTGGATCACGTAAAATTTAATATGTAAAATTGACAACATTGTTGACATATAGTTGATTTCATCCTTAATATTTTAATTATAATAAATAAGATTAATATTATTCCTAATAATTGATTTTGAGTCATGATAGTTCAATGTTGAAATCAATCAAACATTGTCAAATTCAACACATTATAAATCAGACTCGAAATAAAGAACAAAGAGGAAGTTAATCATTCAAGTCAAATCATTCGAGATGAGAGCTTAAAAGACAAATGTCAAGAAAAAACAAGATCAAGACGAGAAATCTAAGAGGCAAACTTTGAAGCAAGATCGAAGATTAGACTTTTTAGTTCAAATATAAAAGTACTAATACTTTAATATTTAGAAATGAATGATAAAAGCTAAAAAAATCGTTATATGCACGAAAAGATTATTTCATAAAAATACTTGCATAAAAAATAATTATTTTTCAAAAGGTAAAAAATTCAATTTGATATTTAAACTTTTTACAATGTTATTTACTCCTTCAAAAGCCCACATTTTTCCAACAAAAAAAAAAATTCAAAGTCAAAGAGGACGTCCTGTTGACCATGTAGATGTCCGATTCGCCACAGTCATTTTTTAGATGTTTTGATTTTTGAGCACAACGGCTAATTGGGTTGTCAAAATCCGAACATCCAGTTGGGTCATCTGGTTAGTCAGAAAATTTTGGAGTTTTTAATTGCTATAAATAACATTTCACTTTGCATTCATAAAAGAACTAAAATAGAACTTTCTTGTGAAATATATTTGTAAAAAATCTTCTTTGAGCTTACATTTATTTCATTTATTTTTTCATAACAAAAACTTTGATTGTTGAATCAAACTTCTTAAATCATTTTTCTTATCAAAGTTTTTCATTTCTATTTGTGTTTAACTTATTTATATCAATTTTAAAATATAGATATATTTTTGAAGAAAATCTTTACATTTACATTGCACAAACTTTTATACTTCTTCATACTGAAAATTTTGATTGATTGAATCAAACTTGTAAAATCATCATATTCATCAAAGTTTCTCATTTCTCTCTTAATACTTAATTTATTATAATTATTCATTAAAAAATAGATATATTTTGAGAAGATTTTTTTAACCTACATTGCATTTATTTCTTCTTCATCTTCTCACTGAAACACTTTGATTGATTGAATCTGATTTTTTATTATCATATTCATCAAAAAACTTCATTAAACACTTGAGCTATAATTTATTACTATTCAATTGTTAGCATCTCTTAGTAGTTAATTTGTTTGTATTATTTATCAAAAGAAGTATTATATTGTAAAATCATTTTGATAAAGTGTGGGTCTCGTTGAAATTTCTTAAATATCAACATTGCATAAGGATTGTGCTCTTTGTTGTAAGTCACATTGTGGGTCTATTGACGTCTCTGTGAAACTCAATAGTGGTCATGTTGAGGTCCCGTAAAGCTCAATATTGTATAAGGATCGGTGCTTTTTTGTAAGTTACTGAAAGCGTTGTAAAGGGTTAAATTGCACCATAAGTCAATCAACATAGTGAAAAATACATTGCTCGTGCCAAAGAGATTGGTAACGGAGGACGTAGATCATTGCTTTGGATCAAATCTCTACAATTATATTGTTTGTATTATATCTCTCTTTTACTTATTGCTTTTATATTTGTACTTTTAATTTGAATTAATCTATTTAGTCTTTACTTGCTTGAATTTAGATTAACTTTTCAAATAAAATTTAAAAATCAATTTACTCCCCCTCTTAATTAGTTATTATTGGGCTCTCAAACATAAGTTTAATTTACTTGACTTTATATGTAGGATCTTAATCTTGAGCGGGTAATAGATTTTGATTACTAACTTGAAATTCCTTGAGGTGGTAATGTGTGAGATAAAATTATTAATTGATATCTAGGTGCCTTCAAAATTAAATTGGAATAACTGGAACATATATTCGCGATATGAAATTCGTAACCTATTTAATAGGTTAGATCATGACTTCAAAGGATTTTCTAGTGGACAGTTAAATCTGAGTTTAATAATTCAACATTTATAGTTGAAATATTGTGATTTGATCACATGAGATTGTCACACAAAAAATGGGATTTAAAAGATATGTATAAATTTGGAAAAGGGTGTTTTGGTCCATCTTGTTGGCTTATGGTCAATCTTATGTTTTGAATATAACAAACAGAAGTATGTTCATCACTAATATATATATTCAAATTTTCAAATGTTGCATGTTGCTGACTTAATCAAATTGGAGACAAAATAATTGGACGAAATATTGTCAATCAAGAAAGCTCAAGATGAAAATCGATCGAGAACTCATATCAAATCAAATTGAGACAAACACTGCGCTATTTCAAATCGAGAAATAAATTGAGCACTTGCGCCAAAATAAATCGAAGATATCGGAACTAGATGTTTTTGGCTTGTTTGTAAAGGTAAATCATTTTAATTCTTAGCAATGACACATTGAAATCTCAAGTGATGAATTACTTGTGCACGATAAAAACTCACTTTATTAAAACGTTTGTACAAATATTATTTTTCAAATGTAAGATTTCCAACTTAATCTTAAATACTAATAAACATCACTACCTTGAAATATGTAGTAAAAATATCATGCAAATATCTACTGGTTGCAAACAAAACAAAAATTGGCCCAGAATTATTTTTGGCCACTCGGACGTCCGATTCGCCAAAACGATCAAATTTTCGACCGTTCTGACTAATTTTCAACGGCTACTTTTTGGGTTGTCCAATACTATTTCGGACGTCCGGTTGGGTCGTCCGATTAGATAGAAAAGTTGGCGTTTCTCATTCCACGTTTCTCACTCCTATAAATACCAACTCATTTGTCATTCATTAACACAACAAGAAAGCGTTAAAGTAAGATACTTTTGAGCAAAGTAACATTGATTTCTCATCATATTTATTATTATCAAATCATTTTGTTTGGAAAAACTTTTGCAATTCTTGAAAATCATTCAACACAACAAAGTTTTTCTAAACCTAACACTTGAGATTCACTCATTGCTATCCATTAAAGTGTTAGCATATTTCTCTCTTGGTACTTAATTGTGATCATATCATTTATTAAGAAAGAAGTTTTCAATTTGTAAATTCAATTCTCTTTAAACTTGTGGGTCATGTTGAGATCTCGAAAAGCTCAACGTTGTAAAAGGATCGTGCTCCTTACCTGTAAGTCATCGGAAGATTTGTAAAGGGTTGGATTGCATCACAAGTCAATCAACATAGTGAAATTGGTCTTGCTCGTGCCGGAGAGCTTGGTAACGGAGGACGTAATCATTGCATTAGATCAAACCTCCATAATTATATCGTTTGCACTCTCTATCCCTCTTTACTTATTGCCTTCATATTCGTATTTATTATTTGAATTAATCTATTTAGTTATTACACACTTGATTTTAAGTTAATTTCTCGAAAATTTTTAGAAACAAATTCACCCCCTCTTGATTAGCTATTTTTGGACTTTCACTTCTACCTTGTTTCAAATATTCTATTTGGTCTAAGGGATAATACATGTTGATCTCAAACAACAGAAATTAATTTAAA
>CAIGRP010074448.1:0-24976 GCA_903798385.1 Fraxinus cuspidata | reverse complement strand
GTCATGCGCCTTCCTGACTTCGCCAGAGTTTTTGAGGTAGAGTGTGATGCCTCCGGGGTAGGAATAAGTGGAGTCCTTAGTCAGGAACGCCATTATTTCAGTAAGAAATTAAATGATGTCAAACAATAGTACTCGACTTATGATAAGGAATTGTATGCAGTTATATGGGCTTTGCACTATTGGTGCCATTATTTGTAACCCCACGAGTTTGTTCTTTATTCGGACCATGAGGCCCTCCGTTATCTCACAGCCCAGAAAAGGTTAAATTGTAGGTATGGTCGTTGGATTGAATATTTGCAAGCCTATTCTTTTGTTTTGAAACATAAGAACAGTGTTCAGAACCAGGCGGCTGATGCATTGAGTCGTCGTATCTTCCTTGTGTTGATTATGAGCGTCAAGGCCATAAACTTTGAACGAGTTAAGGAAGATTACGTGACATGTCCCGACTTTAAAGATGTATTTCTTGATTTGTAAGGAGGACGGTCGGATACTGTAGATGGCTTTCGCCTTGAAAAGAATTACCTTTTTCGAGGCAATAAATTGTGCAGGCCTCGAACTTCAGTGTGGGACTTCAAAGTAAGGGAAATTCATGCAGGGGGGGCTTGGCCGATCACTTTAGGCGTGATAAGACCATATAGGAGATTGAAAGTCAATTCTATTGGCCTAATTTAATGAAAGATGTGACTAAGATAGTTAGTACTTGTAACACATACATGTCAGTTAGCCAAAGAGAAGAGACAAAACATGGGTCTATACA
This sequence comes from Fraxinus cuspidata, assembly GCA_903798385.1. Classification (NCBI taxonomy): domain Eukaryota; kingdom Viridiplantae; phylum Streptophyta; class Magnoliopsida; order Lamiales; family Oleaceae; genus Fraxinus; species Fraxinus cuspidata. Next base: position 24,219 of record CAIGRP010074448.1, on the reverse strand, counting down.
CCTCTTCCCATTCATCATTGCCCTTGACAAGATGTGAGTATGAATTTTGTGCTAGGACTTCCACGTACCCTAAAAAATCATGATTCTATTTTTGTGGTAGTCGATCGTTTCTCGAAAATGACCCATTTTATTCCTTGTAGTAAAACCTCAGATGCATCCAAAGTTGTCACATTATACTTTAATGAAATTGTCAAATTATATGGGCTTCCTAAAACCATTGTGTTAGATAGAGATGTCAGTTCACTAATCACTTTTGGATAATGTTGTGGCAAAAGGTTGGTACAAAATTGAAATTTTCTACTGCCTATCACCCGTAAACTGAGGGTCAAACGGAAGTGGTCAACCGTAGTCTTGGTAATTTATTAAGGTATCTGGTCCAAGAAAATCTTATAAATTGGAATTTGATTCTTCCTACAGCTCAAATTGCATGTAACAGTTCCATGAATCGATCGTTAAGTGTGAGTCCATTTGAAGCTGTTCATGATGTTAAGCCTAGAAAGCCTTTAGATCTTATTCCGATGTCCCCACATGCTAGAGTATCTATGTGAGCTGAAACATTTGCACAACATCCTTATGACTTGCATACTGAGATCAATAAACAATTTGAAGCTAGTAATACATCATATAAACTTCGAGTTGATTTACATAAAAGACATGATGTTGAGCTTAATATTGCAGATTATGTTATGATTCGAATTAGACCAGAGCGGTGTCTACATGGATCCGCCTCCAAATTGCAAGCTCATAGTGCTGATCATTTGAAAATTTTAAAGCAAGTTGGCCCAAATGCATATGTACTTGATCTTCCGCCTCATCTTGATTACCACTCTACTTTCAATGTCGAGGATTTAGTTGCTTATAAAGGCCATTTCAATCTCTCCGATGATCCTCTTCTACCTTCATCTGTGGACCTTGACCTTGAATCTCTTGACACTTCTAACCCAATACCACATTTTCCAGCAACACAAAGATAAAATTGATGTTATTTTAAACGAACAGATTGTGTTGACTAAAGATGGAGAGGTTCAACGGTTCCTTGTTCGTTGAGTTAGTCGGCCTGATTCTGACTGTACATGGATTACTAGAGAGACACTACAGCAACTTAACCCAAATTTTTTTGGAGCTCTATCGGGGTCGCAAGATCTTCATTTGCCCAGTTCTTCTTCCACACATTCAGTTGACATTGGTGATAACACCAGATTTTGACCACCACTGACACGCTTTCATGGACGTCAGAAGAAACTCGTTCAACCCCTTAGTTTATTGTTGGGCGATTGATTGTCTTTTATGACTTATAACTCGACAGAGTCGAGTTTTTTCTCCCACCCCGGGAGAGTTGATGCATACATCATCGAGATTTATGTTTTTTCTACGGTTTGAATATTTGTTCAATTTCATTATACGCCAAATTAATTCTTCATTTTTATTCTACATCGTACAGCAAGAACTAGGGCTCTAAATGGATCGGATATGGATCAGATCTACCTATATCCGATCCGATCCGATAATCCAACACATATTTGATTGTTAAATCCATATCCGATTGGCTATGTTATCGGATATCCGATCCGAAATTAATAAAAATTAGGGGAAAAAATTCAATGTTGGAATCAAATCATCATACATTAAACGAAAAAATGAAAATCGTCAAATAAATCGTTAAACCGGCCGGTTAATCGTAAACCGAAAAATCGGATCCAATTTTTCCAAATAAAATGATTTTATATTCTTTAAAAGATTTTGAACTAACTTGAGGCTCGCATGTTTTTACTAGCAAGCCTAATAATGACTTCTACCATAGCAAGCCTAATAATGACTTCTACCATCACGATGTTCATTTTTAAATGAGAGATTATTGTTTAGTTTTCTATTGACATTCGACGTGGAATAAGGTAAAATTGAATTTCAATTCTAAATATAAATATTTATTTCATTATTTTCATTAACAAATCAAATTATTTGTTATATATTAATTATTAGTTTTTGAAGTTGTAAATAAATTACAATAATAAATTTAATTAAGAAAAATATAGATATTTATTTACTTTAAATTACTAAACTAAAAATTAAAAAATATATATATTGTTCTTATAATATTTTACATTTATGTGTATAGTTATTTATTCAATTTGACAACCGGTTCGATACTGTTTCGACCCCGATTCGACTTTTTGACCCTTGACCCTCTTCCTTTTCCGGGTCGATGCCCAAGTTGGTTTAAAAAATTGGTTGAAATAAACTTTTTTTTTTTTTCAAATTTTCCAATTCTTAAACATGTGTAATAATTTAAAAAAATTCAATTTTTTTATGTTTTGAATTTGTTCATTTTTTTATTCTAAATTTTTTTATTTTCTCATTTATTTATTTTAGTGACAAATAATATGCTATAAAAATATTTTACCGACTCAATTATTTATAACAAATCGAATCTGATTGTTATCGAATCGGATTGACATATATCAATATTTGATCCATTTAGTTAACGGATTATCGGATTCGAATTTTGACCGGGTTATCGGATTGAGACCCTAAATCCATATCTCATTAATTTCATCGAATTCGAATCAAAATCCAATCCATTAACAGCCCTAGTAAAACTTATTATTTACAATACCAGTTTCAACAGCACAATGCAACTGATAAGAGAGATTAAAGAGCAGTTGGAATGAGGAAATGCACTCTCACAGAGTATGCAAATAATTTTAAATGCTCATCAAGAACAAGAAGTTGACATCATGTTGTGCCTTATAGAACAGCTTAATGACCACATCAGCGTTACATTTTTATATTTAACATAAACTTACGGAGGAAAAACGGATAGATATGCAGGTTACACTTGTGTGGCTACTAAAGAAAATTCGTATAAGTACGGAATAAAACACTGACAGAAAAGGCTACAATTGGAAGTACAATACACTCCCTCGGGAAGCTAAGCCTTATTTACACGTATTCAGCAGCATTAGAATCACCTACTAAAATAAACTAACGTAAAAATTGGCAAGAAACACATCACCCCCGATTGACATATCACGTTGGGACTATATAAGAACCTATGCGTTAGAAACACCCACTTTGTACAGCTAATTATGCTCTCTCTCTCTTTCTCCTCGTAACTCATCCTGTTATACTTCCTCTACTGGCAATTCGTACTTGTCAACTTCTTCAAAATATGCTCTCTGCTTTTCAATAAAATCTCGTGGCAAGCAAAACTCATTAGCACCTTTCTGCTGCATGCACCTCTTCTGCAAAAGCACATTATCCATGAAACATCAATACTGGATTTTGGCAAATAAATTAGTATCGCATAGTTACTCTATAAAAGGCGTTTTTGGCTCGGGATAGTCTTGAATGAAAGAGCCCTTTATTGATTTCATGTATTATTAAAACTGGTTACACTCCATCTCCTATCTTTTCCGTAACCCAGTTTGAGCCATCAGAATGTGATGTTAAATGCTTTATATAGATATAAGATTTTGCCAAAGTTGGGGATATTCATAGCCAACACCAACAGCAGTCAAGGACATTACAATGAGATGTTAGGGCAGTCGCGTAACCTTTAACCATCAAAGTTCAATACTGATGGGAATTTGGATTATAGTAGTCATAAGAGAGAGCAATGATGCTTTATGTGAAATTAAACAGACAATATTATCTGATTATCTATCACACCCCTATTCTATGGGGGCTTTCATGCTTGGACAACTCCAAAATTCCCAATAGCGGAGCCACCATTCTATCCACCAAGAAATTTTAGTATAAATATTCTTTATATAATAGCATCAACGACTAAATGGTCAACTAGTCAAAAGACCTGTCACAAATATAATTGTTGTTTATTATAGTACAATTTCATTTCCATATGGTTCAGCGCCACTCAAAAAGAAAGGCTGATCATACAGCCAAAATACAAGCCTAATATTTTTTTGTAAAATAGAAATTAGGACATATTAAAATAAATGACAACCTAGTCTACTGCTTTGAATTCAGTTTTATAATGCTCTTAGTTCAGTTGAATTTCCTCAGAAAGTTAAAAACCAGATAAAACAACTATCTCGTGTTTTTTAAAGTGCCCAAGGCTTAAGCCTTGGGAGCCGCCTAGCACAAGGCTTTTATTAGGAGACTTAAGGCTTACACTTGAGCATGTTCTGCAAATAAGCCCATGGCATATAGCTTACTATTTCTCATTTTGTTTGGAACCTACGCCAATTACATTTTTAACCACACATTTGTGTGGGGTCCATGGCTTATAAGCCATGAGCTTATTCGCCAAACCTGCAAGTGTCCTCACTCCTCAGTCAAGGCTTAAGCCTCAACTTACTTAGACCCATACCTCAAGGCCACAGATGAGCATTCTGAGATTTTTAAGTCATAGATTTTTAGGGTTGACTTTTCATAGCCAAAGTGTTTCAAGGGTTTTTTGGCTGTTTTAGACTAAGCCCAACACAAAAAAAAAAATTAAAAAGAAAAAGACTGGGGGCATGTTTGGGCTAGATTAAAATCTGTCAAAGTCAAACAATCAATATTAACCACATCTTTCATGAGTCCCACATCTTTTCAACCACACATTTCAAAAATTTCTATCACAATCCACTAAAAATCTAATTTTAATCTCCACCAAACACCCTTTAGAGAGTAAAGAAAAGAAATGCAGAGTTCATGTATGCACTAGCTCTTACAGCTAGCGCGTGATGCCCCAAGTGAAATTACAGCTTTCTGATAGCATAAAACTGATAGCAAAAACTACCAGACAGGCAACTTACTCTTGTTTCTGTTTATACGTTTCTTATTATCACCACTGGCACTGTGTTTTATTTTCTTTGCTTTGGATTTATTTCCTTTTAAAGTCAAATAAACAAAATTCTTAGGTACTTCACTAGCTGTTCCATTTATTTTAGACTTCAAATTTTCGGTGTAGATTAGTAGCTGTTATGTGATTGCGATTATTTTCTACTTTTCTCCATCCATTTTATGCATCCAGTTACAAATTAGACTTTTAATTCATTTGAAATGGTTTATCATGGATTTTTCCGATAGTTCAAGATATATTGTGAGTGTAATATTGTATTTTAATATGTTTTCAGTTATTATATTAGTTTATAATGAACCTTATGCTACACTTCATGGATAGCCTCAATATCCAAATTAGCCTACTTTTATATTGAAGTTATCTAAATCTCCAATAAATAATTTCATCCAATTAGAAAATATAAGAAGATGTCATATATATACTGAAACAACTTGACGTCGAATTCAAATGGGATTTAGGTGCAAACAAAGAAAATAAAAGGGGAATCAAAGGAAACTTTAGCTCCACAAGAGAAGGCACATGTGAAAGCTGTGACAGAATAATACTGATAGGAAGCGAAAGCAATAACCAAAAACATTGCAGTTTTGAATTCCTTGTGTCAAGAAATGAGAAATCTGTACAAACCTTTATACGCTTATTGTGAAGATCAGTCCATGACTTTGATGGTTTAACATCTCGGGATTCATTAAAACCATTCCTAAACAGAAAAAGCATTAAAAGAGATCAGCACAAGCAATAGCTACAGGCAGAAAATTAGAAGAAATATATTAGTCGCTGACTTGCTGGCTTGCTCCCATAATAACATTACTGTTTAGATTATTAGCACAAACCAAAATCTGAGAAAACTTGATGTATCATTAAAATAAGAAGAGGCACAAGAAATCAACTATGTTATATAACTTATGACATTACATTTGTCTATATTTAGAAACCAGTTACTCCAATGCAACTGGAATTTTAAAATAAGCATATTATGCACTTAGTACAAGCTCTCAATTCTCAAAGAGTCATGACAGTGCGACGTAAGACAAATCAGGATATCATTTTAAAAGTACACAAAGTCCAATTTGGCATAAACAGAACATATTGCAGATATTTGCTCTGTGTGCATAGGTGTACTTGTTTGTGTACATGTGAGTAGAGAGTGGGAGGGAGAGAGAGTATGCTACTTGGTCTTCAGTAAAGGAGGGCAACTAGAAGCCGCAATATCTATAGTCCTCTTTCCACTTTTTCTTCTCCAAGAAGTGTAAATAACCGGCTCAGTAGCAGATGCCCCTTTATCTTTTATTTTTTCAATTGAGCTAGGAACGAGAATCGCCTTCCCTCTTTTCTTTGTCACCTCAAGCGAGGAGCCAAAAGGATTGAGAATGGACTTCCCTTTTTCCTCTGTTTTCTCAATTGAGCAGCCAAAAGGATTGAGAAAAGTCTTCCGTTTATCGTTTGTCTTCTCAGCCCAGCTAGAAGGATAGAGGATTGTCTTCCATATCTCTTTTGTTTTCTCAAGTGAGGAGATAGAAGGACTATGGATCACAACCCCTCTTTCCTTTCTTTCATCATATGAACTGCTAAAAGGATTAAGGAACAACCCTTTTGTTTTCTCTATTGAGCAGCCAGAAGCATTGAGAACAGCCTTCCCTTTATCCTTTGTTTTCTCAACTGATGAGCTAGAAGGATTGAGGATTGTCTTCCCGAACTCTTTCGTTTTATAGAGTGAGGACTTATGCCTACAGATCACGACCCCTCTGTCCTTTCTTCTGTCATATGAGCAGTTAGAAGGATTAAGGATTCCCATCCTCAGCTCTTTTGTTTTCTCAATTGAGCAGCCAGAAGTATTGAGAATTGTCTTCCCTTTCTCTCCGTTTTCAAATGAACAGCTAGAATGACTGGGAATTTCCTTCCCAACTTCCACTTTATCAATATATCCATTAGGACTGAGATTTCCTTTCACCTATTCCATTTCTTTCTCCAGTGAACTACAAGAACCGCGAATTGGGTTCCCATAGTCCTCTGTTTTCTCAGGAGGTGGGCAATAGGATGGTACAGTAATTGCCTTTCCTTTATCCGTCATCTTTAAAAAAGGAGTGGAGCTAAAGGTTGCAGCAACAACCTCTCTTTTTTTCTGAGGCCCAAATGTTGTCTGTCTTCGACGGGATGCTCCATTCTTAGTTTTCCCATCCCCTTCAGTAAGCAGTAAGGTACAGATTAGCTTTCTATTATCCGTAGAATAAAACCTATGCAAAAACAAGAAATAAGAACAAGCACAGAAAATTGCTAACCACGGCAAAGCATCTCGATCTTTGAGTACTGGGTAAAAACAACATTTGCAAACACCCAGAATGGAATAGAAGAGAAATTAATTACAAATGTATGATGTCCATGTAAATCAGTTCTACTCTCCTACTAGATAATCTAGCAAACGAAGAACTTTTTTATCTAAACTTCAAAAATAATGTCCCCTGAAAGACCCTAGATTCAAATTTAAAACTAGCAAAGCACCCCTAAACTTCCCTGCATAAATCAACAACAAAACAATGGTAAGAAAATTAAAAATCCCAAAGAAAAATTAAAATAATAGTAACAATGACTAAAAATAACAAGTAATTATTCCATTGTAAGAGCAGTACGGGATTCAGAATCTAACTAATAACTCAGAAAGTAAAACATCCAATATAAACAACAATTTTCAAAATTATCCTCCGCTCCCTGATAAATAAAAAAAAAATCCACTCACATGCAGCGAATTTGGACAAGCCAAACCCTAGATTTCTAAATCCTAAAATCAATAAAAACACAAGCACGTAGGAATGCTCATTCATACAAAAAAATGCACATACAAGTAAATATACCTAAACATAATTACCAGGTGAGGCAATTGACGAGAGTGGACGACAAGGGTCTGTCGAAAATTGAACAGTATGCGAATTCCGGGCGGCGCCAACACTGGATGACCCGATACTGGTACCGGACTTGGTGTCGGAATCGGAACATAACTTCTCAGTTTTGGAACTTGGATTTGATTTCAGAATTGAATTTGGGGTTTTTGAGGCGACAAGCTTGCGGAGAGTGGAGGTAGAGATTAAATTGAATGAATTTGTCAGGTCTGATAAGGGTTTTCTCTTCCTAGTCTCCATTTTTCTTCGCAGATCAGGTCGTCTGTGTACTGGGGTCTAGGAACTTGTGTGTTTGTGTATATATATGGTGTCGTTAGAGAGAGGATTGCAGCAGAAGAATTTGTTAGCAATGGCGGGAAAATGGAAGAATTGAAAGGGGAAGTTTGTTACTGTGGGAACAAGATTTGCAGTGTTTCACAGTTCACGTTGAAATTGATCCTTTGAGACCTGACGGTGCTTTTTCAAACAGTCCCATTTTTTATTTTTATTTTTTTAATGTTACATTTTTTCGTCTCCATAATCGGGTATGGGGTTCAGGACAGGATCACCCTATTTACTCCCCCCATTTATTTATTTTTATGTATTTAATTAGTAAATATTATTACTTTCTTCTAATTTGTAAAGAATAACTCACATTCTCTTTAAAAATAATGATAAATCTTTTATTTTTATTTAATAAAAAAATTAAATTTGAATTTGACTTTAAAGGAGCGGGGAATATGATTTTTGTACATGTTCCATATTCGTTTCGGGATAATGACCTCCACCACGTACCCCTCCCGTTTATCCGAATAGGTTGGTAATCCTCCCCATTTGAGGCGGGTCCCTCAAGTATCGGGATGAAAGTTTTTTGGTCATCCCTGGGAGAAGTCGTTATTAGATTACGATTTTTGTATAAACTTTATAAATCGAAGAGAAGGAAACAGGACGAAGAAATGATTTACCCATGCTAATTGATGAAATCGTCAAATAAATTAAATAACTTTTTTGTCTGAAAATCGTTGATATCACATTTTGATTTTGAATAAAATCTCTATGTTTTGATTGAGTTTTCAATTTTGCAAAAAAAAAAAAAAAAAAAATTTAAAGTCGTTTACAAAACAAATTATAAAATAAATTAATTTTTATTTTTTCAATCCAATCGAAATTAAACTAATCCCGTTTAAGCCCTCGTTTAAGCCCGTTTTATCAAAAACTCACTTTCAACCGCTCATTTTTTTAATAAAATAATTTACATGTAAATCTAAAAAAATCTTATCTTTTAACCACGCATTCATAATTTAAAAAAAAAAATTATTCGAGAATATATTTTTTTCCCCAAAATGGGGCTCAAATAAAGGCTTAATATTAGACACAACTTAAGCCCATGTTTGTTATTGATTAAAATCGAAATGTTAATTAAAATTAAAATCAACAATTAACTACACATTTAATGGGTTCCACAACTTTTTAACCACGTATTTTATCATCTTTTATCAAAATCTAATAAAAACTTGATTTTGATCCCCATCAAATAGTGGCTAAATACACCACCTAGCTAAACTCAATTAGATAATTATTCATCTCAATTAATTAAAACATACTCAATTATCCATTATTCATCATAATTATGAATGCAAAACATTGAAGCACTAAATGATTGTTATTGAACCATATTCATCGATCGTTTATTACAATTGAGTAGACAATTAAGGGGATATATTCAATTGAAACTTTTAACGACTTTTTGGGATTTAAAAAGTTTATGAGTATTTAATGTAGACTTTTGGAGACTCTCTAAAAATATTGGTGTTTCAATTGAGACTTTTATAAACTTTTAAAAAGTCACGGTATATTCAATTAAGCCCCTGTTTGTTTGACATTATTTTAACATAAAAATGAGTTTTTGGACTATTTTTTTTTTTTCAAATTCGAGGGTCCCAACTGAGAGAGGTTGGTCAAAAATGGCTNGCGGGGGGGGGGGGGGGGGGGCCCCCCCCCCCCCCCCCCACCCCCAACGGTCACAATTTTACTTAAAATGCCAAACAAAAAGGGGCTAAAACTTTTTAGAAGTCTTTGTAAGTTTTGAGGTATTCAAATTTTTATGACTTTTAGAGACTTTTATAAAAGTCTATATGGTACTAACTTTTAAGCATAAAGTACTCTAATAATATCTCAAAATTTGTCTCTCATTAATCACGAGATTTTGGGAGACTTTCACAAAAAAAAAAAAAATTAATATGTATTTTTTTTTTCAATATTTCTCTTTCATTTTCTCTTCTACAAACATTAGAGTTATGATTAGAAATATTTTTCTATTGATTGTATTAGTTTCTATTTTTCTTTCTCTCTCTTATTGTTTATTTCTATTTTCTATTAAAAAATTAATTGTATTTTTATATCTTTTTTCATTTATTTTTTTTTTTTGAAAAATATCTATTTTTAGTTAAATTATTAAATTTTATATAGACTAATTTATAATTAAATTTAAATATATTTTTTTGCCTATACTTTAAATGTATATTATATTAATAATACTGAATATTAAATTTATTTTTATATGTATAATTATTATTATTTATTTAATTAAGGTCTTAAATTATTATTCTTTTTAAAAAAATTATTATTTTGGGGAAAAGGAAGGATAGAGGGAATTGTGAAAACCACTACTTCATATGTGATAATTTCATAATATTGCACTAGATCCACGTAAATTATATCTCAAATGAAAGTTTTCAAAAGTCTTTTGAATTCTACAAAGGTCTCTAAAAGTTTTAAAATGAAAATTTATAAATTTACAAAATACTTCCACTAATTCCATATAAGTTTCTTAAAAAAAAATCCATCAAAGTTTTCAAAAGTCTCAATTGAATACACCCCCCCTAAATCATGTTTGAAACTTATTTTTGGTGTAGAATGTATTTTGGAATAATAGATTGATGAAAATGTATGGTTCAAAAATAAGAATTATTTTTGGGTTTATATGTAATATTATTTTATTGAAAAATTAGCTAGTTAAAAAGAAGAGAGAGAAAAATGTATTTTAAAAAAAAAAATGGGGATCAAACAAGGGTCTAGATTTAATTCAAACTCACCATTTTTTTCCATGTACTAATATTTTTTTTTTCAAATTTAGATCAATTTTAAAATTTGTGGACCAAAAAAAATTGATATATTTTATTGCTGTTTTTTTTCTGATTTGTATCGGACTCTCTAAAAATTTAGATGAATGATTTTTATTTTATTTTTGTTTTATACCACAATCCTTTTTTTATGGCCATTATTTTGAGAAAATTTAATTTTGAATAATGATTTTTTGAAAAATGTATCTTAAAAAGTAAGAAAAATTTTTGGATTTACGTGCAAAATATTTTATTCTGTGAATATGTGATTAAAAACAAGTATGGGAATTAAAAAATTTTGAAATAATGATTATTGGAGAGGGACTCAATTTCCTAGTCAAGTCACTAAATTTATTACTCATTCTTAATTTAGCTACTAGATTTAACTTTAATCACTAGAATGATTTTGTGGAGTACTTAATTTATTGTTATGAAGTTTTGACCAATAAGTCTATAGTCATATTACTTTAGTCAAAATTGAATGCAAGTAAATATAAGACTGTATCCCAAATTGTCAGAGATGTGTTAACTATTCAAATATCAACGGTTACTTCTAAGACTGCATTCTCTAATTGTGGTTAAACTTTCGATTCCTTAAGTAATCCATTCAATGTAAAGATGGTTGAGACTTGAGACGATTATTTTTAATAAGAATTGATTTCATAGTAATAAGGAACATACAGAAATTCGTTAATATTTGAATAAGGTAAAAATAAACATGGTAATGGACCGAACTAGTATAAGCTTTGCTCGACCTTGAGACGATCTAAGCTCGAGCTCAATCTCGTTTGAGAATCAGTTGAGCTCAACTCGTGCCCATCAAAAGGGCTCAATTCGGTCCATACGCTCATGGTTTTGTGGTCGAATCGAGCTGGCCTACGAGTTACTCGCAATTTTTTAAAAATACTTTTGAAAACACTACTTTTTCAAACATGGGATCGACTACTTTTAACGTAGGTAGAGTTAACATTGTACATGAACAAATTATTAAGTAACATCTCAAATCTAGATACCTTAGACTTGAAAGTATTATCATTAATTTACTCTTTAAAAGCATAAGTACGAAAAAAATGATTATATTTTTCTTCAACAAAATAAACATCAATAACTTATTATTTTAAAATATACTTAAAAAAATATAGAACCATTAAATTGAATGTCAACTTTATTTATAAAACGAATTCAATATTTAAATATGATAATACTGAGTCTGTATCACCCAAATCGTTATCTCGAATTATCTTACATTCACTACTCAAAAAATAAGGAGTGATAACGTGGGATGAACTAACATTTAGTAAGCAAAGCTCATGCATATGATCCATGCTTATGATGTTCATATAAATTACTTTATAATAAAAACATTTCTCAATATGTATCCCATTTTCTTCAGTTTCTTTAAAATCTCAACATGAACATTGTGAGATCACTTTGTGTATCACCTATCCAACCAGAATGCAGTGGGCCTACACTTCATTTCCCACTTATGTCTCGTTGCATAGACATACATATCTTAACAAAACATTCGAAAAACGAGATACCTATCTTTATAAAATATTTTGACTCGTTGACGTTTAAAAACTTTTTATTTCTTAAAACTTGATGTATACTTATGGATGCATTGACATGCACGAATATGTAATGAGAAGTATTAATAATATAGAACATAATAATCAAATATCATGTTCACATAGTAACAAATCTGGGAAATGCATTTAATAATTTAATATAAAAGAAACGATGGGAGGTTTATTTACATGAAATCGTTACCAATTAACCTTTAGAATGGCAGGTGCGATGTCCCTAGCCACCCATGAGATCAACAAGCCCAAAAATCTTAATTCATTATCACTAATTACAACCAAACTTCTACTTTCTCATTGACTATTGTTATTAATATGTTAGATCGATTATACACTTTCTGTCGTGAGCACCATTTATGTAATATGATTAACAATTAGCATAACCTACGCTATGTGACTACATAAGAAAGTTGGTTTTTGGATAATATTTAGGGGCCATGGTAAAATCTCGATTGACTAGCACGTGTTCGACTAATATGAGAAGCTTACTAATAAGTAATCATTTAAACAAAAATTAGTGTAGACATACATAACCTATATGCTAAGTGATTTTCAGAATCTACTTTAAATCTGATCCCTTTATTATTTTTTTGACTAATGATCATAAGTGTTTCACATAATTATAAGTTTATTTAAAAATAATAATACTCATAAATCAAATAAAACTTAGAAGGTTACTAATCTCAATATTTGTAAATAAACAAGTAATTATATTTATCCACGTATAGATATAGTTAATAAATTAATAAGTAAATGTAAGATTCCCTATCTAATAGATAGAAATTTTCTCAAATATAACAATAGATGCACAGAAAGTACGAAGAAAACAAAACTAGAAATTGTTATGAATCAACCAAATATCAAGAACGTTTTGATATCACTTGTTGAGAAACTATTCAAATTATTAAAAATGAAAAATATGAACAATATAAAATTTAATGGGTTACACAATAATCAAGAAAATTGTGGAAGAGGGGAATTTATTATATTAAGAAACAAACAATTGTCTTACAAGATTTTGATCCTCTCAATTTAGTCTAAACAATTCCCTCATGTTTCTAATGTATACAACAATAATATAATTATTATAATCTCTCTTGAATCTTGCATTTTCACCCTTATGAAGTGTCTACACCTTGTGGAATATTTATAGAAGCCAAATCTCGAGATTTTGGATAAGGTAGAGTATAAGATGGAGAAGAAGTTCCCAAATCCGGATAAAATGGAAAAATTGTGGAAGAATACGCTACCGGGGGGCGCCGCAGCGCCAAAGCCTGGCGTTGCAATGCTGGGTTCCTTGCCCAATTCAGGGGCGACGCTGCAGCGCCGGACTACCTGAAATTATTATTATTTTGCAAACCTAAGTACCTTAGATTTTCTTCATGCAACAAACTTCTAAATCACATAATTTTTTTGTCACAAAACCTAACAAACTCCACCTTGACACAAATTCCAAAACAAGGAATTAAGGCTGTGTTTGACACCCATTTTGGAGAAGAATTTAATTTGGAATAGTGATTGATAGAAGAATGTATAGTTAAAAAGTAATGAGAATTTTTGGGTTTAGGTGACATTATTTTATTGATAGAATGTGTGGTTGAAATGTAGAAAGAGAAAAAAAATAAGAAAGAGGATGGGAAAAAAATGGATGTCAAACAAGGGCTAAATCTCCACTCTTCAAGTCATTCTCCAACTCTTCCATCTTGTCCCAACCAAACACCACATGCCCACACGGAGCACGCCATGCCCCTTCCGGGCATACTCAACAACTGTGAACTACATCCAAATCGTACATACCAGCAAAACTACATTGCACGTCATTCCTGCTTGAATCATCCCATTCACTTCTAACTCCAGCCAAATCAATAAACCTACTTGAACCACCACAAAGAACCCCAACTCTACCTGAGTTGTTAAACCTGCTCAAATCACCATGAGCAACATGATCAACAAAATCACAACCATCTCCACCTGAGCTACTAGAAAACTTCCCAATATTATTGTCCAAATGACTACGAACAACTCGATCACAACCAACTGTACCCGAGTTACCGCTTACTAAATCATAAGTCATAAGCTGCAGTTGCTTCCCCCGGGATCGTCGAACCTTCCAAACACATAACTGGGCACCCTTGATAACTTTTAGAACTCCACCTCCACCAGTATACATGTACCATTTTGAATCAAGAGTACTCAAAGAGATCAAATTTATATTTACACCTGGAACATGTCAAACATGGCCAAATGTTCTAACCGTCTAATTCAACATCTTGATTTTGACGTTACTAATACCAGCTAACCACAAGGCTCATTGCTTCTCGTCATCACGGAACCCTTTGTAACTATTTCATATGAAGAAAATCAATCCTATTTTGAACACATTAAAAGTGCAAGCTGCAATAATCCAATACTCGTCGGGTTTGGAATCACCTTCAGTGATCACCAACAAATCTCCATCACTGTTCTTTTCTTGCAAGATTAACATTACCAGAATTTTCTAATTGTTCATCCTAATCTGTAGTAGCAAAGATCTTATGCCCTATTCATGTTCAACTTGTTGTTGCAATACTAACAGACTATACCGCTACCGGTATTGCTATCCTTGACTATGCCCCTTCCATTACTACTCGTCTCCTCTCACAAACAACAAGACCCTCTCCATGAGCTTCAGAACCGAGGACCAAACGTTTCATCTTCTCCTTAAAATAAAGCGCATCATATACCTTGTCTCAGAACCGAGGACCAAACGTTTCATCTTCTCCTTAAAATAAAGCGCCTCATATACCTTGTCAATTGTAATAGTATTCCAACTATAGAGAATGATATCTCTAAAGTCATATATGAAAGCAACAACGAGCATAACAATATTAGCCATAAATCCTCTTCATCATATTTAAACTCCATCGTTTTCAAATCAGTGACGATTTCCTTGAACTCTGATAGATGACCTTCCAAAGATCCACCTTCTATTAAACGATGAGAATACAAGCGCTGCTTCAAGTGTAACTTACTTATCAGCTCTTTATCATACAAAGCTGCTCCAACTTCAATCACAATGCAGCGACACTTTTCTCCTTTACCACATCATGAAGAATTTCATTAGAAATGTGAAGATGTATTTGAGATAGTGCTTTCCGATCCTTCCGTTGTTTCTCTTCCGCAGTCATTTTTGCAGGCATTATATCAATCTCCAACAAAGCATCGTCAAGATCCAATTGAGCAAGAACCGCTCGCATCTTGATTTGTCACAATGAAAATCTACTGTTGCGATCCAAAAGCAAAATTTCAAATTTCAAAGTTTTCATCCCTGAACAATCAACATTGTTCCAACCTCGATTTAATAATCAATTTTGATCTCCTAAAAATCGCCAAAAAAAACATTGGCTCTAATACCACTTGTTATGAACCAACTCAATATCAAGAACGTTTTGATTCACTTACTGAAAAATTGGCCAAATAATTAAAAATAAAAAATATGGACAATTTAAAATTTAATAGATCAAACAACAATAAAGAAAAAAATTGAAGAAAATAAGAATTTATTATAGCAAGAAACAGACAATTGTCTTACAAAATTTTGATTGTTATAATCTCTCTTGAATCTTGCATTTTCACCCTTATGAAGTGCCTATACCTTGTAGAGTATTTATAGAAGTCAAATCTCGAAATTGTGGATGAGGTAGAGTCCAAGATGAAGAAATCCCAAAATCCGGATAAAACGGGAAAATTGAGGAAAAATACGCTTTCGGAGTGCCACGGCGCCGCAGCACCCAAGTTCGGCGCTATAGCGCCGGGTTCCCTGCCCCGTTTAGGGACACCAGCGCCTCGGCATCCCCGGGCTTGCTGAAATAATTATTATTTTTTCTTTTCCGTTCCAAAGTGTTTTACTTCATCTCCAAGTCCTTTTCCAAACCAAATTTTCAATTCATGATGAAATTTGATCTCCACAACTTAGGACTCTACAAACCCAAGTACTTTAGACTTCCTTCATGTAACAAACTTCTAAATTATATAGAATTTTTGTCACAAAACCTAACAGAAATTAAACAATAGAACATTAGCAAAACATGACTTAATTGAAAGTTTACAAATCATTGAAGCGCAGTACCTGATTTCGAAATACAGCCCTTCGGTTTGAACAATTGAAGGGACAATATAAAACATATATATGTAAATATTTAATCATAGGATGTGAACATAGATTAAAATTCTTAACATTTTTCTTTTTCTTGACATTTCCAGCGGAAGATAGGGGATGGAAAATCATGACATGAATTCTAAATTAAATCCTCAAAAGAAGAACCAAATAAGAAGGAAAACTCTTACCTTATCGCGACGTAAGAATCGAGTTGTGAAAAGTTAAAACAAATTATGGATCTTTGGATTGGAAAAACATGCTTGATTTTATGCAAGGAGGGGAAACAGTTTAGGGAAATTTTGATTACATGGGGTATGATTTCTGTTAATTAAGTAATTATTACCCCATTCTAACTATTAAATTATTTAGCCCTTAAATTGATTCTATTAAGTTTCTAATTTCCATTATTAACTATATCCACATTATTATTATTATTATTATTATTATTATTATTATTATTATTATTATTATTATTATGGGTAATTAGCACGTAATGTCCTCACCTTTTATTGTTATTGTGGAAAATATCCATACCTTTCATTTTTTACATTTTCACCATTATTTTCACGTTTCATTGCGCAAAATGTTATTTTCGCCTATTTTCTCAATTAAAAATTATAAAATGACCAATATACCATTCTCTTTAAATAAAACAAAAAGGAAAAGGAAAAAAATTAATTGCAATCACAGTCTCAATTTTTCAAAAAAGATCAAAATAACTCACAAATAAATTATTAAAAAGGTAATTAGCACATAATGTCCCCACATTTCTCTATTATTGCAAAAAAAACGTGACAACCTTTTATTTTTTGGCATTTTCCCCTTAATTACACATGTAATTGCACAAACCATTATTTTTATCTATTTTCATCCAATTTCTCAATAAAAATGTGTGAAATGACGAATATACCCTCATATTGAAATAAATAAAAATATATTTTTAATTTCTAATTCTTTAATAATTTATTTGGGACTCGTTTACACATTTTTTTTAATTTTTAAATAAATTTAATCGGGACTTGTTTTCACTTTTTTTAAAATATATATATATATATATATTAATAATTTATTGTAGACTTGTTTTCACTTTAAAAAAAAAAAAAATTAGACTATGAGTGCAAATAATTCTTAGTCTTTATTTAAATTGGATGGTATATTCATCATTTTACAGTTTTTTATTGAGATATTGGTTGAAAATGAACATAAATGATAGTTTGCGCAATTAAATATGTAATTAAGGGTGAAAATGTCAAAAAAAATAAAAGGTTGTGACTTTTTTTGCAATAATAGGGAAATGTGAGGATATTATGTGCTAATTACCCTTTTAATAATTTATTTGTGACTTATTTGGACATTTTTTAAAAAATTGAAACTGTAATTGCAATTAGTTTTATTCTTTTTCTTTTTACTTTATTCAAAGAGAAATGTATATTCGTCAATTCATAATTTTTAATTGAGAAAATATGTGAAAATGACTTTTTGCGCAGTGAAATGTGGAAATAATGGTGAAAATGCAAAAAAAAAATGAAAGGTAGGACGTTCTCCACAATAACAATGAAAAGTGAGGACGTTATGTGCTAATTACCTTATTATTATTATTATTATTATTATTATTATTATTATTATTATTATTATTATTATTATTATTATTATTAAATTAATTTGCATCAAATGTGGAAAAAATAAAACTTATTAAGTATATTATTGTTATAAACTAGAGAGAAAAGGTGAACAAAAGAGAGAAGTGAATAGAATTTAGTGTGTTATATTGGAAACCAAAACTCCATATTTATATGGAAAAATTAAGGATACAATGTAAAAAAAAAAAAAACTAGGGCTATAAAGGTATAATTATCATTTACTAATAGTCATATTATTCACAACACCCCTTGAATGACACATTACGAAATATTTGACTTGTCAAAATCTTTTCAAGAAAATTCAATGGAACAAAATTTGAGTTAAGGAAAAAGAGTGTAACTACTCTCTCTGATTTCAATTCTTGTATTGAGTTATCCATGTTTTGAACCTCAACGTCTTTAATATTGCAATTTCTGGTGAAACATGTTTCGTGTTGTCTTGTTATAACTTTCAAATAACATCATCTTCCTATGAGATATTTATCAACAATTGATTACTGTAGTATCATTATTCAAAAAATAGTTCTTATTGATCTGTTCGGGAGTCTCATTCATGTAAAAGTGTTATTTTGAGGGCAAATTTCTTGTATGTTATGGATATTTATTACACAAAGAATATGTCTCGTTAAAATTTTATTCGGAAAAATGTGTGAGAAAAATCATAATAAAGGAAAATGAGTATATTATTCTTTTGAATACGCTACAAAGGTCGTCTCATTAAAAATATTGTCGAAAAATCAATAGGGACAAAATATTGGTAAAAGGAAAAAGAGTACAACGCATATTTACTCTCATTCATGATAATATCGCTTGAACTATGCTTCGGTATATTTAATCCTTCAGGGATAACACTAATAATCATGCCATATGAGTTGGTTGTAATCGTATTTCAAGTTTCATGCATTGTCAGGATAACGAGATACATACATGATTTCATCCACCATGATCTTTACAAAATTCGTTATGTTAAGAGTCGTGCATTTCATCTTACGATTTGACTTTTATCATTTTATTTCGCATAATTATACACCTTTAGGTGTTTCAGGTTTCTTTAGTAAACTCAATTTTACTAGAATTATATCTTTTTATTTGGCCAATTATTTATTTGATCAATAAGTTCCGACGTATATATTTCGATTCCTCACTATTCATAATATGATTCAATACATCATGTGCAAAAAGTGTTGTCAAAAACTTTTTCTTTTTCGATTCTATATTTTTTTTCATAATGACATAATTTATAAAGATATCTCAATTTTCAATATTTCAAGTACATAAACCTCTTCTAGATTTTTATAATATGTTATGTCTAAATGCTCGTCAATAGTACATACCTCCTTAATGGGAATATCTTTACGAATTGCTCCATTTTCGTTTGGGGATTTTTGTATTAAAATTGAATATTATTACGCTTCAGGCGTGCCATAAATTTGTCAAATATAATATTAACTAACAGTTATCCATGAAGTTAATTCAAATTGGAGCATTTAATGTTGGTGTGTGAGATCTCTTTGGTCAGTAAATATATCTAATTGAATTATCTTCCAAACTTTTGATTTGAATTATCTTTTACGAGGATTTAGATAATTATATATTTGTACATTATTTTCTTCTTCATAATCCATCTAATGCTGAGAGAATTGTCCAATCAAATTAACAATCAACAAACTGTTTTATAAAATATCACATGTTTTGAAATAAGGGTTCAAACTATGCATTTATTCTCAAAATTATTTATTTTTCATCTCAGTAACATGTGATGAATTAATTGTACATATATTGCTTTATCAAATCATTAGATAAAGAAATCATGCTCTAACCATAAGTCATAAAATAGGGAGAATTTGATGCTGGATGATGCATAATAGCATTACCTAAAAAGAAAAAAAGTACTTTGTTATCAATTAAATTAATTGGAAGTGTTTAACAAGAAATAGTATTAAACCATTTATCGATATCCCAACTAATACTTATTGAAATATTAGATTTATGCCAACTAGCATTGTATAATATGAGAATTCTGCTTGTAATTTAAAATTTGGACAGTAATTTTGCAAATTTTAGGTTGTGAACATCATGTAATCATCTAATATATGTATCAAAGATATAAGATGCAAATAATATCTAGATGGTCAATGTGGAGATAATGTGGCCTCATTTAACACCCTGATTAATTTTCAGAAATATAGAGAATTCAATTTCTATTTTAGTTAGTGATATTTAATGATAAATTTTCAATAAAGAGAACAAATAATATATAGTAATTAATTTGATTGAAAAATCTTTTGATTCTTCGTTAAATGTCCATTTGTATTTTTAATTTCGCATCATTATTGATCCAATGATAATCTAATGGTCATGCGAAACATTATTACGTTTAGTAATTGAACTTCTGGTTCGATACATTACTCAGTTATGCTAATGTATAGCATCAATTAATGGTACATATTTTAGAAACTTAATATGTTCATTTTTCAATTTCATAGAGAATAAATTACTAGCAATAGTAAAATTTGTCCCTACATATAACATAAAATTAGCTCTCTTGGAACTTTCAATTAGAACTACAGAACATGATATTGTATTAATATAATCGCTATCATTTTCTGTTTTACTCCTTCAAGGAATCGTGACAAGTTTAATTAGATATTTAATGTACGCTATGTATTAAAAATGATTGAAAAGTGCTATATCGTCATTTTTCTCAACAGAAAAGCCAAAATAATTTTCTACCTATAAATCACAAATTAACAATACTATTTAACGACATCCATATAGTGTGTTCACAATACATATTAAGAATTAACCCAATTCGGAAATTGGTGTTTAAATCATTGATTTCAAATAGTCTAAAGAAATTTAGATATTTAAATGATCGACATCTAAATTTAGAATTCTAATTTTGAGCAAAATTCAATAATTCAAATAACACGTTTTTAATATTCAAAGTGAATAATCTAGATTTAAAATTTTGACTTCAAATTTTTATTGCAAATTGTGAATAAAAAAATATGAATTTATCATTGTAAACGTTTAAATATATGTATACCATATATTCAAATTTCATATTCTCAAATTAGTATAACTAATCCACTTTGAACAAAATATTTATGCATTGTATTAAACTCTTGTTTGAGCCCCATTTTTGAATTGTATTTTGTTGGAGATTGTGTGGTTAAAAAATAAGAAAAATTTTTCGATTTACATATAATATTATATTATAAAAGAATGCGTGGTTGAAAATATATTTTGAAAAAATGGGGGCTTACATGCCTTTTGATCTTATGTCATGATCACCAAAATTTATTTTTTCTTTTCTAAGCAAATTCTATGGCCATGAGTTCCAAATAGATCATTTCTTTAATTTTTTTTTTTTATTATTTTTTAATGCACTCAAAAGAACACACAATAACTCATTCATACCCTTCACACAAAGTACAACAATTTAATAATAAAGAAAGAATAATAACAATCAACACATGATGGATGACAAAATTTGCATTTAATCAAAGCCTTTTTTTCTTTAAGGCTATGAACTACAATTCGCAACTACTTATCAAAATGATTAAAATTCATTAACTTAACGAAGAAAGTTAAACATAATATTTGTGTATGAGACACATGAAAAAAAACGTACTTTTATTTTAAAATTGATTAGGATGCAGCAATGTAGTAGGCCAACTGATGATTTTTTTATTTTTATTTTTATTTTTTAAATTTGTACTACCTTGGAGCACAAAATGATATTATTCGAGAATTAAAATTTATAAATTTATGCTTTTCAGGGGTAATAATACAATTTTTTTCAACATATTGTGATATCAGAATTTGTGTTTTTTTACCAGCAAAAAAAATATTTCCTGCTAAAATAATGAAAAAAATAATGTAATACTCCTCTTGAATATTTTTGAAGTTGGGTTGTGTTTCTTCAGGAATATCAACATATTTCTTTATATTAAGTTGTGCTTTTTTCAGAAACACAACGGGATATATAATCTTCAAGAATATAAATACAATACTATTCTGGAATATTGACATTGACGATTCGTTTTTACCTTTCGAATTAAACAATATAATATTAAAATATTTGCTCTACTACATAAGCAACAATGTAATATTCTTTTTGAATATTTATAAGACGTGGGTTGTTTTTTTTTTTTTTCTTTCGAGAAAATCAACACCATATTCGTTTAGAATAAATATAATTTAAGTTATGCTTCTTCAGAAGCTTTAAGTTAATATTTTTCTGAAATATTGAAATTGTAATAGCATGGTTCTTTGGAGCACTTTCTATTTTACTATTATTTTTTCAAGAGTAATTTATAAATATTCTTTTAAAATATTAAAATTTTAATGTCATGCTCTTCAGAAGCAATAATATAATATTATTTAAAATATAAATTATGTAAAGTTTTATCTTCAGGAGCAAAAACATAATTTTTGTTATATTTTACTTCATTATACCATTCGGGAGAAAGTAAAATCTACCTAGAATATTAATAATCATGTGCTACTTCAGGAACAATAATATTTTATAACAGATATACGAGTACTAAATTCAACTATACTTGTATTAAAAAGAACAGGAAATAGATAATTAATGCAACGATAAACATGAATAAAAAAATTAAAAACTGTTAATGATTAATTTTAAAAGGATTCTATCAACTACATACAATCGGCGCGTCAACATATATTCGGTTAGAGAATTGAGTGCGGCTAGCCCTAGTGATTATATATTTTAACATAATTGAGTGCTAATGATTATATATGCTCAAAAGTAATAATGATATATATATATATATATTACGTTCCTTCGATTTTGTTTGAGATACAAAGATGAATTAAAGTTGAAGTTTCTTTCGAAATACGGACGAAGTTTTTCTGCCTTTTTTTTCTTACAAAGAATACTAGACTTTGAGTTATTTATATATTTAAAAAAAAAAAAATTATCGTGCCGATAACGTGTTATAAATTAGAGAGAAAATGAGAACAAAAGACAGAATTAAATAGAATTGTATGTTTGATATTGAAAATCAAAGCTCCATATTTATAGAGAAGAACTAGAGATACAATGGTAATAAAAATTAGGACTCCAAGGATATAATTGCAAGAAATAAGAATGCGGTGCTACGTGTTACAAGCATAATTTCTTTAAAATATGAATAATATTTTAAAAAAAATTAATGTAGATAATGACAAATTATGACAAACTCATATATCATTCACCTAGTCAGCAAATATTGTAATATATTTATCTTGGAGTCAAACTTTGCATTAAGCTCTCTAGTAAGTTTTCTTTGACTCTTACTAAAAAAAAATCTTATCATTGATACTAAAAGCAAATTCCAATGCTATATTACTAACGAGAGGTGTTAGCAGATCATGTGTTATAAGATAAATAATATTAACGCTTGTTCAATCTGCAACAATAAAGTAAGTCTAAACATTTTGTGTCTTCCAACTCTAAAATGTTGAAACTTTACATGAAACTTAAACTTTATAAATTCGTCAAGATTTTCATGTCAAATCATCAAAAAATTAATTAACGCAAAACATACTTTGATCCATTGATTTGTGTCTTAAATCTTGAATCTTGATCTTTAATTTAATTACTCAAACATTCTTCTCGATTCTTGATTATGGGTTTATGGATCTTCCTCTTCAATATGTTTTCTCTTATATTTTTGTGTTGATGAGATGACACAAATAATGAGAAATTTCACATATGAATTAGGGACCATAACCCTATATATAATTTTATATGTATTCGGCCTATCAACAAAAACAAACCCTAATGGATCCGATTTCTACACATATAGTCCGGCTCACACTTTATTTAGATGCCTAAAGCCTAATTACTTAATTCCTTATTTGACCACTTTAATTTTGGACTTAACTTTAAGATAACATTTATACATAATTAATTTCATATGTAGGCCCACGTGACAAATCAAATAATTTCCCAACAATCTCCCACTTCGGCCACATATGTTACCTTATAAATGTGTATAACATTATGAGCTCAAAACTTTTACTATCATAACCAAAAGTATCTC